>SEYY01011288.1:7500-17500 GCA_009176605.1 Armadillidium nasatum | reverse complement strand
TACTCATTTTAAAGCTGATACTATTAGCTTTAAAATGAGCACTTACTTTTTGCTTTATGTATAATAGTTTAGCAGATATACCTGAAATTTTATGTCTATTTCAGGTCAGGTAAGGCTAAATAAGGCATTTTTTTAATACTATTACTTGATTACTTGGCTCTTAGCCTGAAACCTAAAGAATAGTACCGAAATAATTAAAAGTATTCCTTATTATTATTTTCATCAGTCCTTTCCAAAAAAGTTCAAGTAAAATTTTATTTTTAGTTAACTTACAAAAGGAAAACCTAGAAAAGAGGAAAATAGTACAAAAAAGTTTAAAGATTTAAAGAACATTACAAGCTTGTCGACAAAGTTGTCCTAGATGTGTCGGGATAAAGATTGCGACATTCCGATACCACCTGGAGGAGATATTGTCTTTGATCTTCGTCGTGTGTAAGGGTCTGGCTGAAATCTTGAATAACTTTAACTCCCCTTTCTGCAGTGTCATTAAAAACTTTTAAATGTGCCACCAGGCCAAAGCATTTCAGATATTCTAAATTGTCATTCCAGACACTGGGATCCTCATGTAGAAAGTTAATTATATGTTACATTTTTCAAAAAACTCAGGCTTTGTTCAGTTATGAAATAGGACAGGTCTTCTTGAAATATTCTTTTCACCATTTCATTGTTTATTTTCACACGCACAATCCTCTGACAAACTTCATCATCTTTATCATCTTTATATGACAAAATCTTTTCGGCCATTTTCTTTTTTAATACTTCCGAGACATTCTCATCAAATAAAGCAAAACAAACGTGCTCCGAGTTAAGGGACCATAAATGATTTAAGAACATCTGAAAAACTTTCTCCGAAACACCTCTGTCAATTTCTCCGTATTCTAATGTATCTTTAATAAATTTAATATCAGAGTTTGGAGCTGTGATAGCATTGGAAGCAGTAAACCACCATTTTAACATATAATATAATAATAAATAAATTGATGTCCCTCAACGAGTTGTATTCTGCTTCTGTTAATGGAAACTGCTCACAAAACCAAAATATTTTAAGTGCATAAATGGCTTTTGCCATCCATCTGGCGTGACTGAATGCTCCAGGAGCCCTAAATTTTACATTCTCCGGAGAGTCTTTTCCCATGAAAATCAAACATAGGTTGAGTAGTTCTAGATAATCATCTCTTGGGTGATGTTCTTGTAGCTCCCTACTTCGTCTTGATATTTTAATAGGGTATGTTGAATTACTGGTTCACAATTCCTACTTTGTACTGAGTCTGGTCTATATTAGACCAAGAGACCTGGAATCTCTTGAATATTTCTGGTTGAGGACCAGTGGTTAACCCCATTTTGCAATCGAAAAGTGCTTTTAGGATCACCTCCAAAATATGATGGCGACAGACCAAATATAACAGGTCTTTTCCTAATTCTTTCTCCAGCAGAGTACTGGCTCTTTTACCATGACCCGTGTTTGACGGTGTAGCGTCGAAACCCATTGCTATTACATTTTCCGCTAACCCCCAGTCTTTTAAACTTTCAGCTACAGCTTTTGACTGGGAATATCCTGTACTATTCTCTAAAGCTGGTACCCCTAAAAGCTGCTCCTCTTCTCCATTGCTCACAAGAATGGGCAACCTCTCTACATTTTCTTTCTTGAGGATGTTTGGTAACATCTTACCATCCCAGTGTACAACTGTTCCCTATAATTTCTTTTTTTTTTTTTCTTTTTTATTTTTATTTCATTTTTTATTTATTTTTTATTTTATGTTAACATTTAACGCCTCAGCTGTTGCAAATAATATTCGCATGGCGTTCCTGTCCGAAATGTTGCATCTGTCCAGTAACATGGATAGTTTTTCAGTGACAACTTGATTTCCACTGCGTTGTCTTTTTCTTTTGTAGACAGAAGCACATGCCTCAACATCAGCCTGGTTTCCTGATTCCGGAAGATCTTCACTGTCCAAAACCGGAGAGAACAATGTGTCCATCGGTTCTTCTTCTGAAAGTTCTGAATCAAAGCTCGAATAAAGCTCTATTTGTTCTTCATCTATGGAAGAGAAGAGAGAAAAAAATAAGTATTAAATGAGATAATCTTTTTTCGTTCATTCTGTGAAAGAGAATTGAACTTCGTAAGGCAAAAGATGAGCATTTGAGTGATAATAATAATGAAAAATTATTTAAAAATTATTAAAAAAAATAATTACGTTTTCTCGGGTTTGCTGTAGTAGATTGTTCTTTTCTCTTAGCTTCCTCCAATCTGGTTTTCCTGTCAGCTTTCCTTTCTTCAAGCCTTGCCAACTTTAAATTAACACCAGCCATGCAGCCTGGACGTCCTTTCTGTCGTTGTAATTCGAGAAACTGAATATCTTCTGTTTTAGTCATTTGTGATACAGCATCTGCAGCAGCAATGTCAAATAGATCTTCTAGCTTAGATTTAAATGCAAGTTCACGTTCTTCTTGAATTTCCGTGAAGAGCTCTTTTGTATATTTGACCATTCTTTATACAATTTTTCCACTTTATTGATGGCATGTTTAGGCATTTGAGTTGGTATTTTAGCTTTCGCCCAGAATAATGTGACCTCTTTTAAGGTTAGGTTAGCAGCTTCTCTGAAGTTCAAACCAACTTGACGCATATTGTAAAATATTAATTAACTTCAAAACTTTGCCATTTGATGGAAGTTTACTTCCTGTTATTTGATGAGAAGGATGTCTAACTAAAAAATTTTTGGTTTGGTCACGAACACGAACACCGGTTGAAGTGGACGGGGAAGCGATACCTATAAAAAAATAAAATAAAATAAAAATTCATAATAATACAAATTAAAAATCTGTTGGAAATTAATAAACTGGGTAATAATCTGAAAAAACAGTGCAAATTATTTTCATACACTTTCGGATTGAAATCTTGGTAATAATAAAAAAGAAAAACAACAAAAAACAGATGCCTTATTTAGCCTACCAGACCTGAAATAGACCTGACATTTCAGGTATATCTGCTAAACTATTATACCTAGAGCAAAAAGTAGGTGCTCACTTTAAAGCTAATATTATCAGCTTTAAAATGAGCCCTTATTTTCCTTCCTCCCTATTACGGTTGTCCAGCAAACGCTAAAAATGTGCAAATTTTGGTTAAAAAAATGCAATTTTCCCAAACTTTAGGCCAAATGCGGGACGGGTTAACCACCTTCGATCGAGCTGAAACTTTTAGGGGATCCTTTTTTTACTAATGTGCACACTTTTGGCCAATGGCCCGATAGAAAAGTCAAAAAAATATTATTTTATATATATATATATATATATATATATATATATATATATATATATATATATATATATATATATATATATATATATATATATATATATATATATATATATATATATATATATATATATATATATATATATATATATATAATATATATATATATAATATATAAATATATATATTTATATAAAATAAATATATTATATATATATATTATATATATATATATAATATAATAAAATATATATAATATATATATATATATATATATATATATATATATATATATATATATATATATATATATATATATATATATATATATATATATATATATATATATATATATATATATATATATATATATATATATATATATATATATATATATATATATATATATATATATATATATATATATATATATATATATATATATATATATATATATATATATATATATATATATATATATATATATATATATATATATATATATATATATATATTATTTTCATTGATTTCGGTGCCAGTCCTTGAGTTTTATTTAAAGACTCTAGTAGAGTTTCCACCTTTTCAGTATGATTAGCACCTTCTCCATCTAACTTCTAAACACTTCTCAAAGAGCTCTCCCAAAGATCGGGCTTCAATGGTTTCCCATGCTGGTTCTAGAGTTGTTATAAGCAACAAGCAATAATTATAGGGGCGTGTTGCTAATCCTGTCGCACTTACTTTTAGCTTTCTTCAAATGGAACATAAACATAAGTAAAAATTTAAAATGATTTTGAACCTGTAAAACTTCGAATGTGGAAGAAAAGATTACTTTTTTCTAATTACCTTTTATGTTTTAAATTAATTTTTAATTATCTTTTTTCAGGAGTCTCCCTGTTAATTAAGCTTAATGAGAAACATAACTTCATTTTTAAGACATATCTATTGATCTATTGCTGAAGCGATTCATGCTATGATTAAGAGGATATTAAAACCTGTACTGACAAGCTGGGGTATGTGTTTGCAGAAGAGACGAGCAGTTTCATTCTCAAACCTTTTTCAAAATATTTTTCATACCAGAATTCATGGATCGATCATGAACTTTTGAAGCATCACTCGTGAATAATAGACACATTTTCCATTACACTTGCTCAATTTTATTCGTCATTGAATATTAACCAGACAGGTAATAATATACAGGTATTTGCTTGAGTAACGACTTTCTCACAAAGTAAGTGCATACTGTTCCATCTGACTCTGTCTTCTCCTTATATTTGTGATCTATAGTCAAAAACGACTGTAATAACTTTTGAAAATCTTCTCCTCTTCTAATTCATATTAATGATTGTTTCATATTAATGATTGTTAACCTTCTTTCCAAGAATATTATTCTCTTTGACTTAATTTGTTATAACTTCTATCTCAGTCGATTCTTGAAATTTTTCACCATGAAGTGCTTTATGTGTTTAACTCAGACTCTTAGACTATGTATATACTTTCAAATATTAATATAGTTAAAATATATAAAAGCAAGAGACGCAGGTGGCAAATTACTCTGTTTTAAAAAAAGAACTGTTGATTGGCTGATCTTTGTTCAACTAAACATTCACACTGCCATGTTTTCAGAAGCTTCAGAATGCTCATTATACCCTTTAAAATCATTCTAACTATTTCTCAGCTCTCCCTTTATTGTGTATAAAATTGTGTAGTGTATTAATTCTATAATACCTGGTCATTTTAAGTCTCAACCGCTGCTTTCTGGTAGTTAATATGGTTTCCGAAGATAGTAGTTAGCTGGTAATATTCAGTTTTATTATTTTCCATCTCAGTATTTTTCTTCTCTTTGAGATAAATATATATTTTATCCTCATTTGACATTATAGTTTGATTTGATTAGTTTTCTTTATCGTACTCTAGGAAATTCTCGCACTCTTTTGCACAGAGTATTGCTCTCATTTAAGGGTGGCTCTTACATCCCATTTTCTAGCCGGAAAAATCTAATGCAAATTTACAAACTCTCATGGAACACTACGTAGTTATATCATTACTAATATATGTTTATTTATTTATTTTTTTTTTTATTTAAGCAATATTTTGACAAGTACTTGAGGAAGCTATAGGATAGCATTTTACTTCTTTTACCCGTAAATTAAAGAATATTCGGAGTTGCATTTTCATATGACATCTGCATAAATAAAGGTCGATAGCTGCATATTGTGGTTTCTCCTTATTTCCTGCCACTTTTGCTATGTGAAAGTATTCGTTTATTTTCCCTCATCTATTCATGTGTAAATCTGAATTAATTTGAGCTCCTTTGAATATTGCTTGACTATCAATAGTTGCAAAGAGAGTAAAAAGAATAAAATGATTCTGAAGGTGATAAGTGGCAAATACCCATATATATATATATATATATATATATATATATATATATATATATATATATATATATATATATATATATATATATATATATATATATATATATATATATATATATATATATATATATATATATATATATATATATATATATATATATATATATATATATATATATATATATATATATATATATATATATATATATATAATATATATATATGCAGTTTGAAATTCCTCCAGTGCCTTACTTCTGCATTCAGACTGAAGGAAATTATAATATTATCAAAATTAAAGGGAAATTAAATCAGCTCCTAAAATGCTTTCATTGTTTAACTTTAAAGCGATTCGCTTTTCGCTTTCAATCGACTAATTAACTCGAGTTCTCAACACATCAATCTAAAATAACACTTACGATGCCCTAATTGACTAGATTCAGCTTCAAATGCGCTTAATGACTATTCAAACCCATTCGTACTCATAAGTACGAGAAAAATAAAAAGTATAATGTTTACTATATATATATATATATATATATATATATATATATATATATATATATATATATATATATATATATATATATATATATATATATATATATATATATATATATATATATATATATATATATATATATATATATATATATATATATATATATATATATATATATATATATATATATATATATATATATATTTCTTATCTCTGATTTCCTTTCCGGTCGTTCTTTAACAGCTGTTGTAGATGGCTATTGTTCTTTCTTTATATCTACAACGGTGTTTCCCAAGGATCAGTCGTAACTCGAATACATTCTACTTTTCATTAATGACTTTCTCTTCATTATTTCATCCTCAATCCACTCTATGAATATGACTCCAACCTTCATTACTCCTTTCAATTTGAAAGATGCCCTTCCCAACTGCAGTTAATTGACTCAAAGAGCCTTGGAGTAACTAACATCTGATATTTCACTTATTTTAAATTTGGTCAGAGAAAACATGGTCGTTTTCAATGCCTCAATAGCTCAATTCCACCATCATTCTTCTCGACACAACATTCTACAAAACTATAACATCTGCGAAAACACAACTCTAACCTTCATCTCTCCTTAATATTCTCGGTGTTTCTTTTTCTCGTGATATTTCTTGGAAAGATCACAATTTATCTTTCAAAACAAGATATTAATGTTCAAGGGAGCTTTTATAATTTTTTACTCCACCCTAGATGCTTCTTCTTTGTAGAAGTGTTGGTCGCCCCTGGAGTGGTTCCATTCATACAGTTCTTGAAAAGGTGAGTCTAGGACTTTCGCTTCTATCTCTATTCTATTGCTAATACAATGAACACTGCTCTTGTGAACTCTTTCGTGGCATACATCCTCCATTGAGAAGAGTCCGTGTGACACGTCTTTATATATATTCTCATCCTTTCTCTGTCCAACTCTCTAACTCCAGACTTAACCACTATGCTTATTCTTCCATGTACTCTACTGGTAAACGCTGAGACACACTCACTTTATCTGATTTCCAATTTTCCTTTGACATGCACACCTTCAAACGCCGTGGATCGAGGCATATCGACCTTTAACTTTAGCAGATTTCCCCAACTCTGGTGGAAATTTTTTATGACCTTTGGCCACCAGAGGTGATATATATATATATATATATATATATATATATATATATATATATATATATATATATATATATATATATATATATATATATATATATATATATATATATATATATATATATATATATATATATATATATATATATATATATATATATATATATATATATATATATATATATATATATATATATATATATATATATATATATATATATATATATATATATATATATATATATATATATATATATATATATATATATATATATATATATATATATATATATATATATATATATATATATATATATATATATATATATATATATATATATATATATATATATATATATATATATATATATATATATATATATATATATATATATATATATATATATATATATATATATATATATATATATATATATAAGGATTATACACAGGAAAATAATGTAAAAAACACCTATGTTCTTATCCGATTCACATTTGTCTTCATTTTATAGCGTGATGACAATTAAACAAAATATCATACATTAACATTTGGGTTATCATAGTGTTAGTTTAATAAATGTTCGAAAATACCGCCATTGACCTTTAAACATTTTATAAATGTTCGAAAACAAATGACAATCGGATGAGAAGATTTGATCAATTGTACTTACTGCTACAGTGATTACATGGATTCATTTTCCCAGTTTGCACCATTAAAGTGTTACAAAATGCCGAACACCTATTCCCATCTGTAATATGCGAATTTGTTATTTGTGTAATGGTTTTGCAATGGGAGTGCTACAGCTGCTGTTGAAGAATATCGTCAACGGTTTCCCCATCACAGACATTCTAATAAAAACGTATTTATCAGAGTTTTCAACAAAATGTGTGAGACCAGAACACTTCCCAGTGCTGCTATAACATCCGAAGGAGCTACTCCCCAAGGTTTAGAAAAAGTAGAAAATATTCTGGATCTAGTAGGAGAAGATCCAACGACCACCTCACTTAGAATTGCTACTCTATTGGACATTCCACAAAGAAGAGCAATAAACACACTCCACGAGCAAGGCTTATACCCATACCATGTACAGAGAATGCAACACCTACAACCGGAAGATTATGAAAAACGTATGGAATTTTGTCGGTGGATAAATAATAATCATCGTGCTGTATCGCGCATACTTTTCACGGATGACGCAACATTTACCCGCGACGGCATTAACAACACTCCCAACAGTCATGTGTGGGCGGGACGAAAATCCCCGCGCAACAGTCGAGAGCAATTTTCAACATAGATTTACGGTAAACGTGTGGTGTGGTATGGTCGATGGGAATCGCCCCACAGGAGACCACTATTTCGAATTTTTACAAAATTGATTACAAGGACTATTGGAAGATGTTCCTCTAAACATCCGAATGCATATGTACTTCAGCGTAATGGAGCACCCGCACATTTCGCTCGTCAGGTCAAACAACATTTGGACGAAAAGTTTCCATAGTGTTGAACTGATCGCTGTGGTCCAATTAGTTGACCTCCAAAATCTCCAGATCTCACAGTACTAGGCTATTGTTTATGGGGCTGGTTCAAAACTAACGTATACAGAGTAAAAGTGAACACTCAGGATGCACTAATTCTATGTATTCAAAATACTGCAGGCGTTATTAAAGGAAGACATGAAGGAATCAGGAGAGCAACAGTCGCCCTTTATAAACGAAGATGAAAATGTTTAGAGGTTAATGTCGGTATTTTCGAACATTCACTAAAATAACAATACGATAACCCAAATGTTAATGTATGATATTTTGTTAAATTGCCATCACGATATAAAATGAAAACAAATGTGAATCGGATAGGAACATATGTTTTTTTTTACATTATTATCCTGTGTACAATCCACTCCTTGAGTTTGGTCCTTTCCTCCCGACTCACCTTGTATATATATATATATATATATATATATATATATATATATATATATATATATATATATATATATATTATATATATATATATATATATATATATATAATATATATATATATATATAATAATAAAAATAAAAAAAAAAAAAAAAAATATAATAAATATAAATAAATACGAACCAATGAGAAATGCTTATGCACTCGTAAATATACTGTACGAACTCTTACAATATAAAACAACAATGAATTTGCTTTCCAGTATAATATTTTTATATGGTATTTCAATTACATAGTTTGAGCTGAAGCAATTACTAGGACGGCGATGCTCCATTTACTCAATACAAGGAAGTGAAGAAGAGTTTCTTCTAGATAAATAAGGTTGCGAAAGGGAAGTATAGCAGTGAAAAGGAGTCAATTGAATTTTGCGCTAGCTATAAAATAGATGTAAAAGTACACAAGCACTCACACACACACACACACACACACACACACACACACACACACACACACACACACATATATATATATATATATATATATATATATATATATATAATATATATATATATATATATATGTGTGTGTGTGTGTGTGTGTGTGTGTGTGTGTTGTGTGTGTGTATGTGTGTGTGTGCAGAGTTCTTTTGGAATAAATAGTTAGATACTGCGGATGTGGATTCTGGGTTCTCCACACATATAAAAGAGAAAATATTGTGTTCTGTAGATTAGTTACCCCAATTAATTGATTGATAATCGGCAATGAGTTATATCGATTATTTTACGGATTAGTCGGTAATCGATCTTTTAACAC
>SEYY01011287.1:15000-16263 GCA_009176605.1 Armadillidium nasatum | reverse complement strand
ACTAGTCATTCTATAACAATAATCCACAGAATAATTAACATTTAATAAATTTTGATCATATCATCAACATAGTCTTCAAGATACTTTGGCTTATTTCTCTGTCTCTTTGGATATCTGTTTTCATGTTCTTCATTTTCACCTAATTCTTCTTTATTAGGTTCCTCTTTTTCTTTTTCTTCTATAGATCCATATTCTTGAGTCCTTGGTCTCATACATACATATTCAAATTCAGGTGTTTCTTCTTCTTGTCCAAATTTTTCTGTAAATTTGACACATCTTACTTTCTTAATATTGTTCTGCTCAGGAAAATATACAAGATATGCTGGGCTTTCATTGTCATACCCAACAAAAATTCCTTGTTTACTGCGTGCATCTAATTTCTTTTTCTCCTGTGAGTATGCATAACAAATTGATCCAAATACATGCATATTACTTAAATTTGATTTTCTTCCTGTTATTAATTCATAAGGAGTTTTACCTGTCTTTGAATGATAACACCTATTGCGAATATACGCTGAAGTTTTCACTGCATAAGTCCATAATTTTTTAGGCAACTTAGCTTCCAATAATAAACATCTTGCCATATCAAAAAGAGTTCTCCATGTACGTTCAACTTTTCCATTTTGATGCGGTGAATATGGTGCCGAAAATTCCTGCTTTATACGATTCTTTATGAGGAGTGATTTGAAGTCTGCAGAGGTAAACTCTGTACCATTATCTGACCTCAACCTCTTTACAGTCCCATATGGGGAAATATCTGCTAAAAATTTTTCTGTTGCAGCAATCGTATCAGTTTTACTCTTCAATAAATACACAAAAATTGCACTAGAATAATCATCCACAAAAGAAATGGCATATTTAAAACCATCCCTGGCAACAGGGTCAATAGGACCTGCTAAATCACAATATACTAATTCAAATATACCAGTAGTATATTTTTAAGCTTCTCTTTTTCTAATCTAAGTTATTTTGCCCAGTGAACAGGTACTACAATCAAAATTTTCTTTACTAATTATATTCATACCATTTACTACACTTTCAAGTTTTAAAACATCTTGAACATTACAATGGCCCATAATTTTATGCCAATCTTGCAAACTATAAGAACCCATTTTCTTAATACCAATATTGTTCAGAAAATATAAACCTCCTGTCTTCTTAATATTAAATACTGTACCATCAGGTGCTACTAATTCAGCAAATTTTGGTGTAAAATTTATAGAAACTCCATTTTTCGCAGCTGCCTGCACTGAAAATATATCT
>SEYY01011287.1:0-10000 GCA_009176605.1 Armadillidium nasatum | reverse complement strand
AAATGTTACTTTTATATGCGACTTAACTCTATTTAAACGTATTTACAAGTATGTTGCTATATATATATATATATATATATATATATATATATATATATATATATATATATATATATATATATATATATATATATATATATATATATATATATATATATATATATATACTGGTGGGCAAAGGCCAGAAGCTTACCAAATTCCACCAGAGTTGGAGAGACGTCGGAATCGTCTTCTGTTAATAGTAGACTTGTCACGATACACGGTGTTTCAAGGTGTGTGAGTTAAAAGACATTGGCAAAATAAAGGGAGTGTGTTCCAGACTTTACCAGTAGAGTACATGTAAAATTTTGCATTGTGGTTAGTATGGGGCTTTAGAGTTGGGCACAGAAAGGATGAGACTTTGTAGAAAGGCGTGTCTCAAGAGCCCTTCTTAGAGGAGATATGCAACTGGAGAGTTCAAAAGAGCAGTGTCCCCTGTAATAGCGATATAAAGAGTGACGCAACAATTCGACTAACAGAAAAGAGTGCAAAGAATAAGTGAAAGAAATAGAATTGATAAACGAAACGCCCTAGACTCTACCTTTCCTAGGAGAGCAGTATGAGTAGAACTACTCCAGTGTGTGCGCGTATTCCAAACTGGGACGAACAACACTACTTTAAAGATCAAGCAACTGGGGTGGCATGAAGAAATTCTGAAGGCGCCTCAGAACACCCAAACTCTTAGAATATTGATTTGAAAGAGAAGTAATGTGATCCTTCCAAGAACGAAAGATCAAAAGAAAAACAAATACAAAGAATATTGAGGACGAACCACCATGTTTTCTCTGCCTCAATTTAAAATACAAGAAAGATCAGAGGCCAATTGCTCCAAGGCCCCTTTCCATGACTCAATTAACTGTTGTTGAAAGGGATATCTTTCAAATTGAAAGGAATAATGAAGTGTTTAGTCGTAGACATAGGAGTGGATAGGAGAAAAAAGTAACAGAGAGAATGTTATTAATGAAAAGTAGAAAAAGTTTTGGGGATAGGGGGAAGAAAAATTTGGCCAATACTATTAATTTTGAAAAATAAATATATCAGCTTGTAATAAAGTTACAAAAAAAATTAATATACTACTGGAAGACGCTTCAGTAGATATGACATTAATTCTGTTCATTTTTGGTGTCGGAGATCAAATAAAAAATTCGCCTTTTTGATTTTTTATTTTTTTTAATTATAAACCAATTTTTTTCTGATATCCAAATATCAATGACTCTCTCCGATAAATCAGAATATTTTGGTTCCAGGATTTTTATGTAACTCTGAGTAATAACAGCTTATGCACAGGGGTTTTCATCATTTGACAAAATTTAGAAATTTCTAATAAACTAGAATGAAATTTTGGCCATTCAGTTTTTCATGTCATCACAAATACCAAGTTTACATTTAATTAGTACAAGGTGGCAATAGTGCAACAGCTGACAGAAGACGATTTCCAGAAACGGTGCGTTTTTTGAGAATGTTCGGCATATTTGTAGACAATTAAATTACAGTAATAATGATAGTGAAAAGAACATTTCCAATTAGGTGGCGATGCGAATACACAAAGTATTGGGCAGCAGAGAACTTATGACAGCTACACCAACAACCTCTCCACAGCCCAAAAGCTACTGTATGGTGCGGCGTCACCAAGTACGGGGTCGTTGGCAGTATATATATATATATATATATATATATATATATATATATATATATATATATATATATATATATATATATATATATATATATATATATATATATATATATATATATATATATATATATATATATATATATATATTTTGGAAGAGAAATGTATCGTCGTTCCAGTGACTTTGGTGATTTATACTGAGATGCTATACCTGTTTCTGAAACAGCACAGACATGATAATCTCCCGAAAATATGATTTTCCAACAAGATGAGGCGAAGGGACACATGATAATCAACGATATTTTATTTTATTTTCTTCTAGGAATTTTTAGTTTTCTGCTACTTTATAAAATAAAATTTAAGGAAAATTTTTTATTATTCATGTGAGTGCATGTTGGATGACGGTGACATTTTGCTTGACTCAGGAAAGGACGGGAGGTCAGGTCAGATCATGCAAAAAAGTAGAGCTTATATATATATATATATATATATATATATATATATATATATATATATATATATATATATATATATATATATATATATATATATATATATATATATATATATATATATATATATATATATATATACATATATATGTGATATATCAGATGTCAAATTTTTAATATCCGTGGTTACGGATGTGAATGCGTATTATTCATAATATTTTGAATAGTTGGCTTATTGAAATATCGCATCTTACTTGATATTTTTTTATTTTATTAATGTATTTCACAAAGGTTTTTACATTAATTACAATGTTTCACATGCGGTTACCATGCCGTTCTAGATCAATCTATATCTAAAATTGCCTGTCACTAACCGGCAGGAACGATACCATAATAATCGATATATCGTCGTTCCTAATCTCGATATATCATTTTATTATAAATAATTACTAATTTATTAAAATTACAAAAATATACAACCTTCATTCTAAGATGGTGATACCCAGAAAATGAATTTCCAAGGTTACTTGGAGATTCACACCTGAACACCCAACCTATGACATGAATTTGTTAGAATAGTAAATTGGAAGAAATAGTGAAAATTAAAGCAGTAGAGGAAACATATTCTAACAAAATGGTATACCTTAAAAAAATTTTTAAAAAAGTATTTTTGAATATTTTACATTTTTAAAAATTTTTTACATCTTAGAATGAAGGTTGCATATTTTGTAATTTTAATAAATTAGTAATTATTTATAATAAAATGATAAATGATATATCGATATTAGGAACGATATATCGATTATTATGGTATCGTTCCTGCTGGTTAGTGACAGGCAATTTTAGATATAGATTGATCTAGAACTGCGTGGTAACCGCATGTGAAACATTGTAATTAATGTAAAAAGCTTTGTGAAATATGTTAATAAAATAAAAAATATCAAGAAAGATGCGATATTTCAATAAGCCATCCATTCAAAATATTATAAATAATAGACAATAAACCAAACAAGGTAAGATTTAAATGTTTATATATCAAAAAGGACCTCGGCTACACTAGAGCCTAAGCAAAATAAAGCCAGTGTAGTTATATAGCCATCTTTGCAAGTGGTGACTTGCAAAGATGGCTATATTGCTACACTTATGTAGTGGGGAAGGAGTGAGGAAAGCAAATTTGGAATAGTCCAATGGTGAAACGTAAAGAATTTGTCTGGAGTCTTTCCCCTTTCTGATATGGCGATGAAGAACTGTAGACTAACCTGCATTCCATGGGTCCTCCAGATTTTAGCTAGTATCCCCTACTGAAGGTAGTGATAGGATGGGCTAGACCATTTCGTTTCACTCCGTTGCCCTTTGGTTCATTCCTTTTTGAGCCACATATTTTCTCTATACTCAATTCATTCATATGTTCCCACAAATTTGCAAGTGCATACTCATAAATTACCTTTTAAAACAAAACAAAAAAATTACGAAACATAAAGCTGCCTTAGAGAAGCTTGGAGGGGTGGCATACAAAAATATGCCACTCATCACATCATCACTTGAAAGTTAGCGCCTCCGATGATGGGGATGGTGCCACCAAGAGATCGCGTCAAGCTTGCCCCGGTGAACGGTCTTCTTTTTTTATTAATTTCTGTACCATTCACAGTCATTTTTTCTAATTTCCCCTTTGTCGAACACCACCTCTCTTCTAAACCTCATCTTTTATTCTTAACCGATTCTCAATGATGGGTGAGCTGGCAGGGAACCCTATTATGTTACCTCCTACTGTCTCTTTCCTCAATTTTCAAACAAAGGCGAATGTTGCGCATATGTATATATATATTGGTCCCACATGGGAGTGTATATGCTCCCATTTCATCCCCCAACTCCCTTCTCATGTTCCTACAAATTTACAAGCACTTACTCCTACATTACCTTTATAATAGAAAAAAAATGGCGAAACATTAACTGCCTCGGAGATGCTACGAGGGGCGGATTCCAAAGAATGCCCCTCTTCCACTCCTTCCCCCTTCACCACTTGGGAGTTGGTGGCCTCCGGTGATGGGGTTGGTGTCACCAAGACCTCTTTGCCGACTTGCCCTGGTGCACGATCTTCCTTTTTCATTAACTTCTGCAACATTCGTGGTCTCTTTACTAATTTCCACTATGTCGAACACCACCTCTCTTCTTCTAGACCTCATCTCTTATTCTTAACCGAAACTCAGGTGTCTGAGTGCTCTGACAGCAAGCCTTACTCTGTTTCCTCCTACTGTCTCTATCCTCTATTTTCAGCCAAAGGCGGATGTTGCGCATATGTGCGCAATGATGTTGTCTGTTCTCGTGTCTCTAATTTGGAGTCTTCTGAATTATCTACTCTATGGCTTAAACTTTCTTGCAACTCTACAACTAAATCTATATGCTCTGTCTACTGCTCTCCTAATTCTACAGACTATCCAAAATTCTTCGACTACCTCAACTCCAAAATAGAACACATTCTTTCTTCTTCTCTTTTCTCCGAAATCATCATATTAGGTGATTTCAATGTTCACCACCGCCAATGGCTTTCATCTAGTTCTCACGATCCAGCTGGTGAACTCGTCTTCCAATTTTCTATCCAGAACAACCTTGAGCAGTTGGTGCATCTCCCTACCCGTATCCCTGATCGCCTTGGTGATGAACTCAACATACTTGATCTTTTCTTAACCTCTTATCCTTCTCCTTACACTGTTAAACTCTTTCCTCCTCTGGGTTCATCCGATCACCTTCTTATCTCTGTATCTTGTCCTGTCTCTTCAAGTCTTCCGCAAGAACGCCCCCCGCCTACGGAGAGGAGACGTTTCTGAGTGTGCAGAGCGCATAACCGAGGTGATTCTCTCTGGCATGGAGGCGTACATTCCATATTCTTTCCCTTCTACTAAACCTAACAAACCTTGGTTTAACTCTGCTTGTTCTCGTGCTATCCGCCACAGGGATGCTGCCTTCAGGAATTACCGTCGTCTTCAAACTCCTGAAACTCATGCAACTTATATTTCATCCCGGAATCGTGCAAAATCTATTCTCCGTAATACTAAAAACTCCTTTCTCCGCTTAAAATTCAACAATCTTTCTGGTTCTACTTCCTCACGCCCTTTCAGGCATTTTGCAAAAAATGTCAACTCTAACTTTGCTTCTTCCTCTTTCCCTCCTCTAGTATCTTCTGACGGTACAACTGCCGTTTTGTCTTCCTCTAAAGCTGAACTCTTCGCTCAAACTTTTGCTTCCAACTCAACCTTAGACGATTCCGGAGCTGTTCCTTCTCCTTCAACCCCCTCCAACTCATTTATGCCTAAAATTGTAATTTCTTCTAAAGATGTTATTTCTGCTCTATCTGAGCTTAACACTAAGAAGGCGTACGGTCCCGATGGTATTCCTCCTGTGGTTCTCAAAATTTGTGCTTCCGAGTTTGCACCCTGCCTTGGTAAACTTTTTCGTCTATGTCTTTCTACTTCAATCTTCCCTTCTTGCTGGAAACGTGCGCTCATTCAGCCTGTGCCGAAGAAGGGGGACCCCTCTAACTTTCGTCCCATTTCCTTAACCTCCGTTCTTTCTAAGGTTTTCGAATCTATCCTTAACAATAAGATTTGGAAACATCTCAATTCTTCTAATCTTATCTCTGATCGCCAGTATGGCTTTCGTAAGAAACGCTCTACTGATGATCTCCTTTCCCTTCTATCTGACTCTTGGTCCTCCGCTCTTCGGCATTTCGGTGAATCTTTTGCTGTTGCGCTAGACATATCAAAAGCTTTCGATAGAGTCTGGCACAAAGCTTTGATTTCTAAACTTCCCTCTTCTATCTGTGACCTTCTCTCTGATTTCCTTTCTTGTCGTTCTATGGCAGCAGTGTAGACGGCCACCGTTCTTCCTTTAAATCTATTAATAGTGGGGTTCCTCAAGGATCTGTCCTATCCCCAACACTTTTTCTACTCTTCATTAATGACCTTCTCTCTGTTACTTCATCTCCTATCCACTCCTATACTGATGACTCCACCCTTCATTACTCTTTTAGTTGTGAAAAGTCTGACTCCAGTAATTTGATGGGGTGTTGAAACTAAGGCTTGGGTTTTTCTTTATTTTACACAAAAATAAATGATTTGGAGTCTACACAGTAGAACATATGCAAGTATAACAAATAGGTGAACTTGAGTAAAAACAAGAATTTGAACTTGAATTTGAACCCTAGCTAACGGAAGTTGCCAAATAAGCTGGTGCCAGCAAAAGTAGATTCAGAGAAGCTGGGACAGTAAATGCCGTGCACAATCACTGTAGCTGTGATGATAAAAATTTGCAAGGCAGGCAAGAGCCTGTGAATAACGTCACTGTAGATTGTTGTTGTTAGCAATGCTGTAGAATTATCAAACAGTGGTAGCAGGCCGTTGATGAAACAAGATAACAAAAAAGTTTGCAAATGCACCATCAAGAAAAAACGTTGCCGGTTGAAAAGTGTATTGCTCTCTACTTTAGCGAAGAGAGATACTGGGCTAGAAAGCCACAGTATAAAATTCACAGTAGGAGAGAAGCGTGGAGAGCTCCGGGCAACAGAACTCCCCCCCAAAGATGGCTACGGCTAGAGACGAAAACGAAGAGGAAGTCGGACCGTTCTGCCACTCTTTGTAGTGCGAAGAATAGGTGGACGAAGAGCGGTTCCACTAGTTGAAGAAGAGGAAGAACCAGAAGAACGCTGTGAAGTAGGCGGTGCAGGCGGAGCTGGAGGTGAAGGAGGTGGTGGAGGCGAATCGGTAGAAGAAGAAGGAGGAGTAGGAAGAGTAGGAGAGGAAGGGCGATCTGGCACAAGTGGTGTTGGAAGCGCGAAAGGAATGAGAAGAGGAGACTCTTCAAAATCATCCGGAGGATCCGGGGAAGATTCGAAAAAGGCAGGTTTAAGCCTATCAACAGAGAAAACTTCCGTCCGACAAGGGAGCTGAAGAAGGAAGGTTTTCTCCCGACGACTTAAAACCTTGTAAGGCCCCAAATATCGAGCTTGCAGCGGAGCTCGATGAGCGTCGAGGCGTACGAAAACATGTGTACATGTTGCGAGGTCTTTCGGAATGAAAGAGTGTATGCGAGCGTGAGGGCGTGGAACAGAAGGTTTCCACGAAGCAGAACACTGACGGAGGCGAGAGAGATAAGTGTAAGGGTCGGAAGACGCAGGAGAAACCGAAGGGTCAAAGAATTCCCCTGGAAGACGAAGAGGTGAGCCGTAAATTAATTCGGCAGAAGTACACTGGAGGTCCTCTTTCATCGCAGAGCGAATCCCGAGGAGTACGAAAGGCAGTGCCTCAGTCCAATGTTCCGAGCGAGGATGAGCAGCCAGAGAAGCCTTGAGCTGCCGATGAAAGCGCTCCACCATACCATTAGCAGCAGGATGGTAAGCAGAAGTTCGAATGCGAGAAGTGCCGAGAAGAGACATAAAATCACGCCAAAGAAATGACTCGAACTGACGACCCTGGTCAGTTGTGATTGTCTCCGGCACACCATAACGAGAGACCCAGTGAGCTAAGAAGGCCTTAGCAACTGTTTCTGCAGTTATGTTGGGAATAGGAATAGCCTCCGGCCAGCGAGTGAAACGGTCGACGCAGGTGAGAAGGTAAGAGCAACCATCTGAGGGAGGAATAGGACCGACGAGATCAACATGAACATGTTGAAAGCGCTCACCTGGAGGCAGAAACTCACCAAGGGGAGCCTTGGTGTGACGATGGACCTTGGTCCTCTGGCAGGAGAGGCAAGCGCGTGCCCAAGTCTTGAGATCACTCTGCATGTTCGGCCATACAAAACGTGAAGCAACCAGCTTCTGTGTGGCCGAAATCCCTGGATGGGCGAGGTCATGCAGTGAGTGGAAGACCTGTTTCCTGAAGGAGGAAGGGACCAATGGTCGAGGAGAACCTGTAGAAGTATCACAGACGAGTGGTCGAGCAATACCAGGCAGGTGAAGAGATTGAAGAGAAAGAGAAGTAAAATCAGGAAGAGAGATGTCCTCTGACTCCTGTGCAGCTGCCATGCCCTCGAAATCTACCGGGGATAGAGAAGAACTTGCGTTAATCTCTATCCGAGAGAGAGCATCAGCAGTGTGGTTGTCGATGCCGTGAATATGCCGGATGTCAGTGGTGAACTGAGAGACATATTCCAGGTGGCGCGCTTCTCGAGGAGAATGACGTTCATTACGAGACTGCATAGCGAAAAATGAGAGGCTTATGATCAGCCAGAATGTGAAAAGAACGTCCCTCGAGAAAATAGCGGAAGTGTTTGGTAGCCAAATACATGGCCAAAAGTTCCCTACTGAAGGCACTGTACCGTGTCTCAGCAGGTTGAAGTTTTTTAGAAAAGAAGGCAAGAGGCACCCACATCTCATTCTGGTATTGCTGCAGGACACCCCCGACGGCAAAATCGGAAGCATCTACCTGAAGGCGAGTGGGAGCAGACTCCTGCGGAAAGACGAGAAGAGTAGCTTCAGCCAGAGCAGACGTTGCGTCAGAGAAAGCCTGCCGAGCAGCATCCGACCAAGTGACCTTGGTAGATTGACCCCTCTTTTTCCCCTTCAGCAGAGAAGTAAGAGGTGTAAGGAGAGCTGCAGCCGAAGGAATGAAACGATGATAAAAGGTTATCATGCCAAGAAATTGTCGAAGTTGACGCTGTGTTTCAGGAAGAGGGAACTGGCGAATGGCAGAAACCTTATCCTGAAGGGGAAGAACTCCTGAAGGTGAAATAGTGTGCCCCAAGAAGGTGAGTGACGGAACACCTAAGACACACTTGTCAGGGTTCACCTCTGATGCCAAATTCCTGCAGCCTGGTGAAAACAGCCTGCAGGTGAGACTTGTGGAGCTCAGGAGAGGAGCTGGCAATGAGGAGGTCGTCGAGGTATGCCCAGCAGAAAGGAAGACCGCGGAGCACAGAGTCCATAAAGCGCTGGAAGGTCTGTGCCGCGTTCCTGAGGCCGTAGGGCATGCGGGTATACTCAAACAACCCGAAGGGAGTAGTGATGGCTGTTTTAGGAATATCCTCCGGGGCCACAGGGATCTGGTGGTAAGCGCGAACCAAATCCACTTTGGAGAATATGTTACAGCCGTGCAGATGGGAGGTAAAGTCCTGAATGTGTGGCAGAGAGTATCTGTCAGGCACAGTCGCAGCATTCAGGGCACGATAGTCCCCACAGGGCCTCCAGTCACCTGGAGTAGCCTTGGGAACCAAATGAAGAGGAGAGGACCATGCTGATTTTGAAGGGCGAATAATGCCGAGTTCAAGCATGTGGTCAAACTCAGCACGAGCAACCTTAAGCCTCTCAGGAGCGAGCCTTCGAGGACGAGCGAAAACAGGGGAGCCGGAGGTCTCAATGTGGTGCTGCACATTGTGCTTGACCGGGGCTTCTGAAGAGCAAGGCTTAAGGAGTGAGGGAAAATCCTGAGAAAGCATGGTAGAAAACTCAGAAGAGGTAGAAGGTGAAGAAGGTAACACCGAAGAAATGCTGAAGTGTGGAGTCGAAAATAAACATCCCTGAGCAGAGAGGGAAGTGCAGTTGTCGATCAAGCGCCTGTGGCGCAGATCCACAACTAACCCGAAGTGGGACAGGAAATCTGCCCCTAGAATGGGTTGGGAGACCTCAGCAATTGTGAAGATCCAACGGAAACACCGTCGAAGACCTAAATCCAAGGTTAAACTTTTTTCGCCATGCGTCGCAATGGCAGAGCCATTGGCAGCAAACAAAGAAGGACCAAGGAAAGAGGTGGAAGAAGAAATAGAAGTGTAAGCCTTCGGCAGGAGGGAAAGTTCGGCTCCTGTATCGACAAGATAATTAAGACCTGATAAAGGGTCAAAAATCCGAAGAAGGCGTTGCTGTGAAGGTGGGAAGCAGGGCCAGTGTCAG
>SEYY01011286.1:5000-10000 GCA_009176605.1 Armadillidium nasatum | reverse complement strand
TCAGAATTTTGAAAGCAAATAAAAGTTTTATAAATCAACACAGTTTTCTTAATTTCTTGTAACTAAATTATTTTTAGAATAGATGGAACAAAATCGCACCATTGGAGCACAAAGCTTTAATCAGTGTTTTTCTTCAGTTTTCACAAGCTCATTCCAAAAGTATTTATATTTACCCTTTCATAATGTTTAATTTTTTTTTTAAATCAATTAATTTTAAATATAAGTGATTTAACTTGAAGAAAGTCGTAATATTAAAAACTTAATTAATTTTCTAGTCGATATCGTCTGTCTATATAATAAAACAGAACAAAGGTCCGTTTCTTATGCACTGCAAAAACTGTCCTAACGAATGGTTGGGACAAGTAGCAAAAAAAATGTCACAGTAAAATTTTTAATAGAAAAAAAGACATAAGGAAGTCACTTCACCGATTTAGCAAAAATGTCACAGTAAAATTTTTAATAGAAAAAAAGACATAAGGAAGTCACTTCACTGATTTATTTTCTAATAAAAAAAAAATAACTGAAAAAATTTGGTATGACGTTTTTGAAACTTGTCTCGACGATTCGTTAGGACAAATTTTTGCAGTCTTTTAATAGGTTCAAACATGGAATCTTCTTAAAAAAAGCACCAATTTATATAAAGAAAGCCTGCTTTAATTTCATTTTCATCGAAAGTTTTTTTAAATGAATGGAAGTATTTAATCGTCCCATTATCCTGAAATATTTTTTCACGGAAAATTTGTCAACACATTCGTGAAGTATAAAAACAAAAAATATTTTTAATTTAATTTTTTTTTTTTTTTTTTTTTTTTTTTTTTTTTTTTTTTTTTTTTTAACGTAGAATCGAATTCAACTCACCAAAATGATTAGTCATTGTTTTCAAATCTTAATTTCAAAAATTAACTACTGTCTGATAGCTGAAGGATTTTTTTTTTATTTCATGTAAAATTCATATCAATAATAAATACCATTAAACCCTAAAAAGCTTTTCAAAGTCTTCTCTATGATCAACATTCATATATATATATATATATATATATATATATTATATATATATATATATATATATATATATATATATATATATATATATATATATATATATATATATATATATATATATATATATATATATATATATGCGGTGACAGTAATTCATTCATTCATTCCATCTCTAACTAAATTCTTTTCTCCTAAAAATCCGCGGTTCGATGGTACTTGCTTTCGTGCCATTCATGAAAGAGACAGTGCTTATTGCACAAGGAAATTTATTTTCCTACCACTCTTGCTAATTTTTATTCGCTTCGGAATCGATGAAGGGATAGTATTCGACTGGTCAAGCGTCCTTTCATTAAAAGGAAGTGCGCTTACCTTCTTGGTTTTCCTTCTGAAAAACATTTCTGGCCTCTAGCCAAAAGCACCTCTAATAACTTCTGTAAATCTTTCTTTACTTCTCTTATTCGTTATGACGACTCTGTGGCTAATACTCCTGAAAAAACAAATCTCTTAGAACTCCTTTTTACCTCTAATTCGACCCTGAATGATTCTGGCTTTCCTACTCCTACTCCTTCTCCTCCTGTGATTTCATATGATCAGATCCAAGAGATCCTGAGAACTATGAACGTCAGAAAGGCCAGCGGTCCGGATGGCATTCCTCCCCGTGTTCTGAGAGAGTGTGCGTCTGAGCTGATGCCCGTCCTTGTTCAACTCTACTCTCAATGCCTTAATACTAATACTTTCCCACAATGCTGGAAGCGCCCATATGTTCAGCAGATCCCGAAGAAGGGTAGCCGCTAACAATCGACCTATAGCTCTCACTTGTGCTTTGTTTAAAATCTTTGAAACTCTCCTTAACTCTCATTTTCTTCATCATCTGGAGCTCACTCTCTTCTTTCAGATCATCAGTACGGCTTTCGATGTTCGAGGTCTACTGGTGACATAATTTCCTATCTTATTGATTTATTGTCTTCTGCTCTTAAGGATTGAGGAGAGTCTTGTGTGGTGGCGTTTGACATTTCCAAGGTATGCGTCATTACTCTCCAAGCTCCCTTTCTTCGGGTTTCCTCCTTCTCTTTGCTTCCTTATATGTCTAGTTTTTCTCTGATCGTTCAAATCTGCACTGTCAATGGAAAGATTTTCCGGTGGAGTCGACTCAACCTTGTGAAATCCAACTCTTTAAGATATCAACTTTTTCACATCTTCCTCTCTAAAGCACCTCCCAACTTTCCTATCTCCTTCGACGGCTCTCCCTTGTCACCTGTAAACAACATAAATATTCTTGGTCTGAATATAAACGATAAACTTTCTTTGAAACCACATATCACAATGATTGCTAAGGCTGCTTCAAAGAAGCTGGGAATATTGTTCAAATTGAGGGAATATTTTTCTTCCGAACAGCTGCTCCAATTATATAAGGGTCTTATTTGCCCTTGTATGGAGTACTTTCTCACATTTGGGGGAGCTCCGGTTTCACTTTTTCTTTTGGATTAATAAACTGTCTGCTATTTTCAAACTCTCTTGACCTTCTGTCTCTGCGACGTGACGTTGGTGAACTATATCTTTTCTATACTACAACGGCAGATGCTTGAGAGAATTAACCTCTCGCATTCCACTACCACTGCGTCGCTCTTGCAGAACTGTTCATACTTTAGCATGAATTTTGTGTGAAAATGGTAAACCCCAGGTTTGCTTGTTGTGATGCCTCCTTCTTTTCAGCCATTTCTATTTTATGGAACTCTCTGCCATCATTTGTTTATCCTTCTGCACTTAATTTTCCTCTCCTTCAAGACCTCCGTCTGTGCTCACCCGAGAGATTTGCATTAAGTTGGGACCGGAGTGATTTCCTTTTGTTTTATATTTCTGCCTCATCCTAAAGGAAGGCTTAGCCCGTGAGTGGTGGTTACTGTATATATATATATATATATATATATATATATATATATATATATATATATATATATATATATATATATATATATATATATATATATATATATATATATATATATATATAATGTGCGTGTGTCCGAAAACTATCTATTCAATTTCTAATATGTATTCAAATCGTGAATATTTCAAAGTTTATATATGCCTGCCGCGTTTCGCAAAAAAAAAAAAAAAAAAAAAAAAAAAAAAAAAAAAAAAAAAAAAATTATGGCGTGTCATAGGCTTGCCATCGCCGTTGTATATCGCTATTATTACTTTAACCTTACCATTATTATTTAAACTATCGATTGTGTATTACTTTCGGGGTAATACTGTTTACACGTATGCTTTCTAACAGTAATATTATTATTAAAGGTTGAAGAATCTTAAAATATGTATATATATGTTCTTATGTATGTGTGTACATATCTACATAAACGAGTGTCTCTGGTTCCGATAAGTTATCATAATCAACAACAGCCTATAATTACTGTGAAGAATGTAGTGGTTTTGGCTTTTAATATGTATTTCTATACTGTATATTTTATACATACTTTTTTGTATGTTGATGAGACCACCCACTAAGCATTTAAAATTCTCAGAGGAAATAAATATTGCATATGTTATATAGAATTCATTTAGAATATACTCTATTCTAATGAATACGAATTAATATGACATATTACGTAGAATTTTTTAGATTTTATTTAGAATATACTATATTCTAATGGATATGATACATTACATAGTTTTTGTAGATTTTATTTAGAATATAACATTTTCTAATGAATATGAATGTATTCTTTAGAATTTATTTAGAATATACTATATTCTAATGAATATGAATGTATTCTTTAGATTTATTTCAAATAAACTATTTATAATGAATATGACTCATTACGTAGAATTTTTTTAGATTTTATTTAGAATATACTACATTCTAATGAATATGACATATTGCAGAGAATATTTAAGATTTTATTTCGAATATGCTATATTCTAATGAATAGGACATACTACATAGAAATTTTTAGATTTTATTTAGAATATACAATATTCTAATGAATATGACATATTACATAGAATTCTTTAGATTTTATTTCGAATATACTATATTCTAATGAATATGACACATTACGTAGAATTTATTAGATTTTATTTAGAATATACTATTTTCTGATGAATATGACATATTACGTAGAATTATATTTTTAATGAATCTTTGAATTTAGAGATCTTTTCGAAGTCATTTTTATGAAGAGAAAGAAAAAGAAAGATTTCGTAACAGAAGCCTGATAGGAGCCTAAAGAAAGACGTATAGTACAAAAATTGTCCTAACGAACCGTTGGGACAACAAATATTTTCGGTTATTTTCTTATTAGAAAATAAATCTATAATGAAGCTGCTTTCTTATGATTAACATGTCTTTTCTGCATTGAAAATTTTACTGCGACATTGTTACCACTTGTCCCAACGATTCGTTAGGATAATTTTTGCAGGATGCTGCTGATTTCAAAGCCATTCAGTAACATGACCAATATGGTAGGAAGGAAAGCTGCTTCCTTCACAGCCATTGTTCACACATTCATTTTATATACTATAAATGAAAGAATACTTCAACCTTAAGGGCAGGATTTGGAATCGATTTAATGACCACTCGTTTAAGAAACGATAACAGAAAAGAGATCTCAACTTGCAGAGAGAACTTTATTGTGTATGACAATATTTGATGGAACAATTAAGCCAGAATTTTAATATTTGACGTAAAACATACACATACCATAACACCCACAGAATTTGGAATGAAATTAAATGAAAAATTTTTTTTTTTTTTTCCCTTTTTTAAAAAAAAAATTTTTTTCTGAATTTTTGTTTTTTTAAATTTTTATATTTTTTCTTAGTTTCATAAAAATCACACAATTAATGTATAAATGTCTTCCAACGATGTTTTTAAAACAAACTCTCTGAGTTTAACCAATTCATTGATTGGTAAATAATAATATTTACATGTATATATGGCTATAATATATATATATATATATATATATATATATATATATATATATATATATATA
>SEYY01011284.1:10000-12926 GCA_009176605.1 Armadillidium nasatum | reverse complement strand
GTCGTCCGTGTAACTTTATTGCTATTGATCAGAGATTTTCGACCTCTTTCAGCCGCATGCAGTAGGTTACTTTAAAATTTATTTGCACCAGAACAAAAAAAAAAAAATATTTTTCGTAAATACTATATTTTGCAGTATCAACGACGAAATACTATTTCGTTTAAGGCATAACTGAGCGAATATTTTAACTCTGTACATACGACCTTTTGCAATACGAATTGCCGAAATACTATTTCATTTAAAGCAGCATTGAGTGAATATTTTAACTCCGTACATACGACCTTTTGCAATACGAATTGACGAAATACTATTTCATTTAAGGCATAACTGAGTGAATATTTTAACTCTGTACATACGACCTTTTGCAATACGAATTGACGAAATACAATTTTATTTAAAGCAGGATTGAGTGAATATTTTAACTCCGAACATACGACCTTTTGCAATACGAACAAATAATCTTTCGTTTAAAACAGGAGTGAGTGAATATGTAAAAATTTTTGTTGGCGAATAAATAAAGTAAATCTGGAAATTTTTAAGAACAATATAGGCCTACCGATTTTAAACAGGCCTATTTATTTTTTTCCAGTATTTAAGTAATTTTTACTTGACTCACACTTTCGAAGAAACCCTTTTGATCCCTCAGGCAAAATCTTATAGGAAGAAATTTCCTAGAAAGCTAACTTTCTTGGGGAGAGAAATAAAAATAAATATATAAAAATACTTCTATATTATAAGAAAAGTTTTAAATATAAGATTTGTATGCAACGTATTCTTAACATTCATAATTGCTATAATCCTGTGAGGTTATAAGGTAAATTATTGTTTGTAATACAAAAGATAAACAAAGAATTCTTTTCCGGAAAAAATTTTGCCTGCAACTATGCTTTGTAGAAATGAAAGAAGTGTTGTCATTAGTGGTTAAAAAAAGTAGCTAAAAGTAGCCAAATTGTAAACGATGCCATGTACTTAATAAGTGTATTAGCATATTACCTAAAAATATTCTTCATAATCTTTAAAAGTCTCGATACTGGCAAAGTTGGGGGGAGAGATTTAAATGAGGGGTGACAATCCCCCCCAAGTTCTGAGGTTCTGAACCCCCCCCCCCCGGCCCTAACTTTTCCCTCTCCAAGGAAAACTTTTAATTTAAAAAAAGAAGGAAAATATTTGACTAACCAGTTTCGTATATATATATATATATATATATATATATATATATATATATATATATATATATATATATATATATATATATATATATATATATATATATATATATATATATATATATATATATATATATATATATATATATATATATATATATATATATATATATATATATATATATATATATATATATATATATATATATAAATATTTATACTAACCAGTTTCGTAAAAAAATAAATATATATATATACATGTTTATCTTCCAACCATGTTTATCCACCAACCCCCCAAAATATAAATATCGCTACATAGATGTAAATACAAATTTCTCTAAATTCTAAAAAACAACTTCGGTAAGACCACATGGAAATTCCCAAAATAATATCCTCAAAATTCCCAGCAGTATTTACACTTTCGCTATTAAAATACAAATTTTTCTTCAACTAATGTAAAATATATTAATTTACGACTGTGACACGTCTTATTAGCAAGTCTTTCACGTACAAGTCTCTTATATTAACGCGTTCCAAGTTTTTAGTTGTTTCTGACTTGCATTTTTGTTTAGGTGTTTTGTGACCTTCAAACCACAAATCATTTTTAGTAATCATATACCAACTTAAATTAGTAAACTAGAAGTTATTAAGAGTCTCTCTCTCTCTCTCTCTCTCTCTCTCTCTCTCTCTCTCTCTCTCTCTCTCTCTCTCTCCATTTATCTACCTATATATCTACTCTGTCTATCTTCATATGCCAATCAATCTATCTTCTCTCTCTATCCATTTTCTATACCTATCTACTCTCTTTCTATCTTTAAATGTCAATCAATCTATCTAACTCTCTCTCTCTCTCTCTCTCTCTCTCTCTCTCTATATATCTACTCTCTATCTTCATATGTCAATCAATTAATCTAATTCTCTCTCTGTCCATTTATCTACCTATCTATCTACTCTCTGTCTATCTTTAAATGTCAATCAATCTATCTAACTCTCTCTCTCTCTCTCTCTCTCTCTCTCTCTCTATATATATATATATATATATATATTATATATATTATATATATATATATATATATATATATATATATATATATATATATATATATATATATATATATATATATAATATATATATATAAATTTATATGGTATCGGCATATAAAAGTTTAACAAGTATTGATATCGGTAAAAAACGACCGATACTAAACCGATACATATACCCAAAAGCTTACGTAAAAGAAAATTTATTATTTCTGTTGAAAGTTAGCTGCTCCTTGACCGAAGTTAATGTCATATTTTAAAATGTATTATTATTATTATTATTATTATTATTATTATTAATTATTATTATTATTATTTATTATTTTATTTTATTATTATTAATATATATATTATTATTATTATTATTATTATATTATGAGTAGGAATAAATCTGCAAGATCGAGTGGGTATATAAACAGGGTGGATAATGAAAAACCCTGGTATCTCGTTAAACCCGTAAATTGTGTTTAATGAGCCTAGTTCGGGAAATGCACGTTTAAGGAGATAACACAGATACCCACCCGTGGAAGTATACATGTTATGTGGAAACTGGTGGATAGGTCGAACGTACAGTAAGTGTAAGCTTATGTAGACCTGATGACCACTTAGTAACATCTGTAAAATTGTGATGATATGTTTGGCGCAGAACTGTAGAACTCTTGGCAACGGCAGACACGGAGTTATCTTCCCTAACAGTAATGGAACAAGAAAGAATATGG
>SEYY01011284.1:0-5000 GCA_009176605.1 Armadillidium nasatum | reverse complement strand
CCATTACAGGAATTAAACCCCATTAGAATTAAACCCCACAGTTTGTTCGGTTTTATTCTTGATAGCCCTTCAACTCTTCTCCCCTTAGAGATCTCCCATGCACATAAAAACCTGTTTTTTTTAGTTGTAATCATAAATCTATCTATCTATCTATCTTTCTATCTATCTTTGTCTATCTATCTATCTATTTTTCTATCTATCTATCTGTCTATCTATCTACCATCTATATATCTATATTTCTATCTCTATCTATCCAGGGGTAGATTTCTTTCGCTAAGTATGATTGGAATGAATTCGCAAATTTCTTTCTGTGAAAACTTTGCATAAATAAATATAAATAAATAAATAAATATTATTGTAACGTCAGATAAATGTTGAATAAATAATAATTTAATAACACATTTTAGAAAAAAATTTTGATTAAAAAAAAAAAAAAAAAAATGTAGAGAACAGTTAAAAGATCTTCAAAAATGACTAGTAAAATTTAAAAAGCAAATGATATATACTGCAATTATTTTATTGAATAAAAAAAAGTAAATAAATATCCACAGCAAACAAGCTCACACACACACACACACACACACACACACACACACACACACACACACACACACACACTCAATAGTTAATGCAATTTTTATTTTTCAAAAATTAATATTTTCAGTTTTTTTTTTCGTACATCTGATTTCTAAATGGAGCTACGAATTCGGTATATAGCCTATTTGACTACTTTCTAACTGGAGGTACTCCAGCAACTTTGACCCCTCCGACTTTTCTCCAACTCCAAAACCCCACTCCAAAAACAGAATGAAGTCGAATCAAAATATTGATCAGAACATAGATCAGAGCATAAATCCAAACATAGATTAAAACATAGATCAAAATATTGATCAATACATTGATCAAAACATAAATCAAAACACAGATCATAGCATAAATCCAAACATAAATCAAAGCACAGATCAAAACATAGATCAATGAGTGACGAAAATAAAATCGTATCTCAAAACACGGATTTCATTTTTCAAAGTACCATAATCGTCCCTTGACCGTAAATTTGCCTATCACAGGTTTTCACGGTCTGAACCGTCCCTTGATCATGTCTTGAGCATACTTCGAGTGCCCATAAATTTTAAATAAAACTTTAATAATAATAATAAAAATAAAACCTTTCGTATCACAAAACTCTTCACGGTCTGGACCGTAGGTTGAGTATGTTAAGAATGTCAATAAATTTTATATAAAATTTTAGTAACTATAATTTTAAAAATAACGTACCACGAAGACTTTCACATTCTGAACCCTTCCTTGACCGTGGCTTGAGCATGCTCCGACTGTCCATCAATCTTATATAAAATTTTAATAACGATAATTTAAAAAATAAAGTACCACGAAGACTTTCACGTTCCGGACCCTTCCTTGACCGTGGCTTGAGCATGCTTCGACTGTCAATCAATCTAATATAAAATTTTGATAATTACAATAGAAAAAATATCATATCACGAAGATTTTCACACATAATTGCTATCAATTGATAATTTTCAATAACAACACAAAGGAAGTTGCTCACCATGCGTGAAGATCCGATCTTCAATGCCGTCGATTGCATTGTCGATTTTTAATAAACCGATAATCTCAAAACTTCTCTCTCTCTCTCTCTCTCTCTCTTCTCTCTCTCTCTCTCTCTCTCTCTCTCTCTCTCTCTCTCTCTCTCTCTCTCTCTCTCTCTCTCTCTCTCTCTCTCTCTCTCTATATATTATATATATATATATATATAATATAATATATATATATATATATATATATATATAATATATATATATATATATATATATATATATATATATATATATATAATATTATATTATAATATATATATATATATATTATATTATTATATATTTTTTTTTTTTTTTTTTATTTTAATTATTTACTTTTATTTTATTTTATATTTTTATATTTTATATATATATATATATATATATATATATATATATATATATATATAATATATATATATATATATATATATATATAATTATAATATATATATATATATATATATATATTGCCGATACCGATTAATTGACAGGTTAGTGTTTGCCGATATCGTATAATCGGCATTTTTATTTTATTGCATAAGAAACCTTATAAAAACTGTTCAAGAAATCTTGCAACGCAAAGCACTATAATAATAATAATAATAATAATAATAATAATAATAATAATAATAATAATAATAATAATAATAATAATGTTATCAGTTTAATATTTTGATCGGAGATTACATATCTGTAGCTCTGCTATATCTTCTATACCTTGGAGTCAGTTTCTGAGATTTGGAATTAGGTTTCGGGGATTAGAGAACCCCTGGTCCGATCGCCCGAGCTCTTAGAACCTCAGCTCCAGGCTAAAATGCGCTTTGAAATCAGAAGTTCCGACCCTTGGAAACCTAAAAATTGTATTATCTCTGCCTTGTTTTCGATATTATTTGTTTAAATTGGTTTTGGCTACTCATTGAGGAATTTCAAAATTACTGTTTACGTCATTTCCTACAAAATTTGCTGAAAATATTTTAAATTTTTTTTTTTTAATAAAAAAAAGCCTATGTTACTCCTACACTGGTCTGGAACATTTCTTTCCTGAATCACAATGTCTCTACTTCCCTTTGATTGACAACCCGTGACTATGAGTTTATCGGGACCGAAATTGATTTTTAACATCTCGTAGGGGAGGGGGGCGGGTGAAGTGGAGAAGGTGGTCCTGCACCCCGTAGGGTTTTGAGGTTCTGACGTGTTTGTGTGAGAGGGAACCTTAAAAAAAGTAATAATGAAAGACCTTTATTTAAATTAACAACTGGATAATTTTGATAATGAAATAATTTCTATAAGTAACATAAATATTTTTAAGGATAAAATAAAACTTTATATTGTAGAAAAGACTTAGATTATTTTTTAAAATTATCGATTTGCCCTGTCAATACTCATTAATCGACAATTAACAGTGCAACTAATAGGAGAAAATTCTCATACCACTACCGATTTAGCTGTGCATATATATATATATATATATATATATATATATATATATATATATATATATATATATATATATATATATATATATATATATATATATATATATATATATTATATATATATATATATATATATATATATATATATATATATATATATATATATATATTGCACCATATCCCGCATGATGCAGGGTGATGTCGACTGCAGAATGTTTTCACATTCCTGCAATCGTACATGGGAAGAAAGAAAAACTGGTTAAAAAGGGTTCCCAACCTCTAAAATATTAAAAAGAGGACTTAACCTCTTTGCGATGCCTGTCAATACAATTCCTCCTCGGATATTAGAACCCTGGACCAAGTGCATACAAGATAGACACGCTAATCATATGACTACGACGTATATATATATATATATATATATATATATATATATATATATATATATATATATATATATATATATATATATATATATATATATATATATATATATATATATTATATATATATATATATATATATATATATATATATATATATTATATATATATATATATGGATGAGTGTAGGTGTGGGTGGGTGTGTGTGTGTGTTTGTGTATACCTGATTAATCACTTTTATAATAAAATTTAAAAAAAATTACTTTTCCTTATTACTCTTATTATATTTAAATAATAAATAATAAAAAAATTATATCTTCATTAATATTTGCCAAAATTATTGTTGCATGTCCTTCATATTTTTGATGACGTAATCAAGGTTATAAGGACAGCTACAGAAAAAAGATATAAAAAATTTTTTTTTTATGTTAGTATAATTGGCGTAGAATACGTAAAAAGTCTTGGAAATGAATGTTTTACAGCTTCACAGAATGAATATTAAATTTATAGGAAATTTTTAATTAAAGACAATATTAGACAATACGACTTATTATTATTATTATTATTATTATTATTATTATTATTATTATTATTATTATTATATTATATATATATTATATATATATATATATATATATATATATATATATATATATATATATATATATATATATATTATATATATATATATATATATATTATATATATATATATATATATATATACTTCTGTAGGATATGATGTAAATATCTATTTGCAATAATAAATGTGGCCATAATTAAATTACAAATATTTAAAAAAATAAAAATAAAATGCTAATTTAGGTGTTATAGCTTGAGTGAGATTGAAAAATGAAAAGTAATCAGTAGGACAATAATGTAAAACATGTACAGCGTCTAAACTGACTCAGAGCTAACGACAGCCTATTAGGCTATGAGCTGACTTACAACAAGTCCTCGAATCTTCACTTGCGTAACAAGTATTCGACTTTTCACTTGTACAACGTCCAAATTGACTTACTAGTCCTCGACTTTTCACTTGTACAACGTCCAAATTGACTTACAACAAGTCCTCGACTCTTCACTTGGAAAACGTCAAAATTAACTTACAACAAATTTTCGACTCTTCACTTGTACAACGTTCAAATTGATTTACAACAAGTCCTCTACTCTTCACTTGTACAACTTCCATATTGACTTAAAACAAGTCCTCGACTCTTCATTTGTACAACGTCCAAATTGACTTACAACAAATCCTAGACTCGTCACTTGTACAACGTTCTAATTGACTTACAACAAGTTCTCGACTCTTCACTTGTACAACGTTCAAATTGACTTTTTAAACAAGTCCTCGACTTACGTCCAAATTAATTTACAAGTTCTCGACTCTTCACTTGTAAAACGTCCAAATTGACTTACAACAAGTCTCGACTCTTCACTTGTACAACGTCCAAATTGACTTACAACAAGTCCTCGACCTTTCACTTGTACAACGTCAAAATTGACTTACACTTACAAGCCTCGACTCTTCACTTGTACAACGTCAAAATTGACTTACAACAAGTTCTCGACTCTTCCTTG
>SEYY01011282.1:0-13663 GCA_009176605.1 Armadillidium nasatum | reverse complement strand
TGCATTTTTTCGTGGTAAGACCTTTAAAGAAACAGAAGTTTCAAAGTATTTAAGAGTGATATGCTATTTGCCATTTTCATAGTACTCCAATGTAAATATATATAACCTTATCTAACCAAATATAAAAGTAATGATGAGGTGGACCTTGACTTAATCCCACCAAAAATAATCTTCCAGTTCTTCTCCAGTCAAATTTTCCTGTAGCATGGACCTCTCTCTTTAATTCAATTCCTTGTTGTAACATATCACCCAATCCTAGTAATCCCCCAGAACTTATAGTATTTGTAAAAAATAAGTGGCGACCAAATAACCGTGACCATATAATTCCAAATTTTCCCATTTTACCTGTTAATTGTTTCCAAACCCTTAAGTTTAAAATTACTGATGAAGATAAACCTGATATAAAAGGAATGAAAAATTAAAAGCTTTTTATTATAACAATAATAGTTCTGCAATTAATCAAAACATGTATAATTTTTTTTTATTTAATCAAATTAAAGTTTATATTTTATAAAAATACTGTATTGTATACAGAGACCATTTTGAATATTGATAAAATGAGGCTTTTCTTAAGCAGATTAATAGTATTTTGATATTCATATATCAATATTTCTTTCATTTAAAAATAATTGGTAATTGCTGTTTGCAATAAATATTATTCAGCATTAGTTACATTATATGTTATGTTAGGTTAAGTCTGGTTAGGTCAGACTATGTTAAATTAGGTTAGTTATGGCTATAATTTATTATTATTAAAATATATATATAATTTTTATCAATATATTGAAATGCAACATGTCTATTTCAAAATATGCAAAAGACTAAAAATCTCCTTAACCTTACCATAGACAAATATAGATATATTAATAAATGATATAGTAATATGTAAAAAATTGGTATTCAGTAAATATTACTATAAAATAGTGAAAAGGTAAACTACCAACAGCTCGGGTAAAAGGGTAATGGCTCTGTCTCCATAGATAAATAATTGTGTGCCAAGCATTCAAATATATAATTATCAAATATCAAAAATATATCAGTTTATAAATTTGTATTGGTCTACTGACATATCCATTGCATTCAAAATGGTGGCCTCTATATACAATAATGTATGTTATTAATACAAAATTTTTAGGTTTTTAGTTTTCATTGGATACAAGTAATCTTTCACAGTTTATTAGGCTTCATTTAATTTATTTAAATATATTTTGTCTTCAAAGTTTCAAGAGAGTAGGAATAAATTGTAATTAATCATAGCATTAAAATTACTTTATTTTTCAATATGATAACATTTACAGCTTAAACTTTTGTTATTTATAAACCAATCTTAATACTCTATCTATATTATAATTTATTCAATTATGTTTTCCTACATTTTTAAAAATATTTAAGATAAAATATGGCAAATATTTATGAGTTCTTAGTTTAAATTATGATTAAATGCCTGAAAGGCCAACATTTGATTCATTATAACTAAATTTCAGTTGCATTAAACTAAAACTTTTAACTGCACAAATCTTGCAACATTAATATGTACACTGATTATATTTTGGGTCAGTTCTCTCAATTAAATGTTCATTGTAAAACCTGATTTAGGCCTACTTGGTGCACCTCGATTATCAAATTTTGTATACCTCACTTTTCAACCAGTCCCATAAACATAAAATCCAATGGTGAGGTTTGAAAACCTTGTTAGCCAACTAATATGCCCACCTCAACCAATCCATCATTCTGGAAAAATTCAATTTAAATATTGTGTGACCTGGAGAGCAATAATGTAGAGGAACTCAATCTTGCTGATAGTACATAGCATTTCTAATTTTCAAAGGGACATCTTCTAATAAACCTCGTAACTCATTTTACAAAACTTCCAAATAATGTTTTCTTGTTAGGCAATTCTAAGTACTGAAAAGACTAATTAAATGACTATCAAAAATACCACATTACATTAACTGAGTCAATGTTTGAAATTTATATTGACTATTTTGTAGGTATTTTCATCAGACCAGCAATGAGATTTGAAGGTATTTTTGACACTGTTACAAGTGAATATTGCTTCACCAGTAAAATGTATGTAAACTAAGCATCAAAGTAAATAATGACTAGCAATTATCCATCAATAAAATTGCATGCATCTAGCAAAGTCTCCTGTAGGTATTGTACCTACTAGCATGGATAATTGGATATATAAGCTCTGTTCATACAAAATGAACATTGTATAAAATAAATATAAAAATTTATTATATATGTTAGAATATATATTTATATTGTGAAGCACAGATCACTCTTGTTTGAGGAATTTAAAGTTGTGTGGTAGTTCTTGAACTAGTTTTACTACATCCTGAATACCTTCTACTTTATTTAAACTGTTTTCTATTCTTCCACAAACTTCTTAAAAATTTAATGGCTTGCCATTTTTGTAAGGGTTTTTTTAAGACTTTTTTTTTTTTTTTTTTTTTTTTTTTTTTTAGTACATATTTGCACAAAAAAACAGTTTTCCAAAATTTTCTAAAATATCACACATTTTCAAGTCAGCTGATTCCAATTTAACATGGCAGCTGGGCTCTCAAAATATTCAAATGATGCAAGTTTATGAATACTTTGTTGTAAGAGAATTATAAGCAGCCAAAACAATAATAATAAAGTCTATTATTGACAACCTAAGAAGGAATAACGGTACTAAAAAACTATATTTTCTATTAGGCTTCATTATAATGATTTCTTATGTAGCCTACTAGTATTCATGTTTTGTATAAAACTAAAATTTATAAATAATCTTAAAAATCAAAATATATTTGGTAATTATACATGATTCCTCTCTCACCTGGTATTTAGTAGTTAAACATAATATAAACTGGAAATGTGCTATATATATTGAAGAAAAACAATAAAAATAGGGTAAGAGAATCAAGTTCAATAAATTTAAAAATAATTAAAGTACTAAGAATCCTATTAAAAAAAAAAAAAAAAAAAAAAAATATATATATATATATATATATATATATATATATATATATATATATATATATATATATATATATATATATATATATATATATATATATATATATATATATATATATATATAATAATAATAATAATAATATAATTAAATTATGCCTTTATAGCAATATAGGCAGAGAACAACATTGCAAAAATTATCAATATTTCATAATGTTGTTGCTAGATATTTGAAATACTTAAAAAGTATATTTTAACTTATTTATTTATTTATTTATCTTTTCATTTAGGTTAAGCTAATTTGCTGGCGTTAGTGTACATTTACCCTTTAAGACATGGTTAGGTGAGCTAGTTTGTTTGTTTGTTAGATTAGTATTGATATATTCCTATATTAATATAAATTATCTTCCTCCGTCCAATTTTTTAAACCATATTATTAAAGTTGCAGACAAAAACTATGCTAGTTTATAATGTTCAAAATCTATTTTTACTACCTTAAGTGCATTTTAATTTGGCGAATTTGATTTTCCGACCCATTTTTATTTATTTTTCTTCAATATAAATTACATTTCCAGTTTATATTTTGAATAACAACTGAATACCGACAGACGAACCATGCATACTTACCATATATTTTAACACATTTATTAAATAAATTTTAAAAAAGTAGACTTAAAATGATACCAAAACATAGATATAAAAATGGCAGCTACGAAAGCGAGTTTGTTAGTTTGTTAATTTACTAGTTGTTACTTTGTTTACATTTGGTTTGTTTATGTCAAAATATTTAGGGGGAATTAAAAAGTTAGGTGTGTTCCACGAAATCAAGCGTAACGTCACGCTTAAGCCAGCGGCAGGGAAAAGATTTAGGGTGTGTTATACGGTTCAGACTCTTTAAGGGATTTAAAGATTGCTATAGCGAAGTGTCCCATGAATCGTGTCCCACGAGTTTTGCTGCAACAATTTTCTGCTCTTGGCAGCGAAAATTGAAGATAAAAATTTGTATCTTCAACTTTCGGTTCCGCAATCTTGAATGGTCACGTGATGTAAACAAACTTTTTTTTTTTTAGAATAAATACCTTTTGTAAATATTCTTATTCAAATAGATTTGTTTGCAAATTATTACGGATAATTATTTTAGCATTTTCAGATCATTAATTTGTTTTAAATGAAGCAAATTAATGATTTTCAATTCGTAATTTGGTTGGTTCCAATGTTTTTAATCATGGATGCTGCCAAAGTCATTTTAAAATATTCGTTTCACTCATACGTTATCCTTATATTCCTACATATGGCCTTTATGATATTAATTAAATTAAGTAATTGCTTAAATTAATTAAATGAGTGATTAAATTAGCTTTTAAAATATATTTACGTTTTTTTAAAAGGGTTGGCATAATAAAAATTAAATTATATAAATCAAGTTGATTTTTTACGTGAATTTTTTTTTCATAAAAACTACTTCTGCAACTTCTAAAGTAACAGATAACAATATCATTAGTAACTCGGATGACAACTCTGCATAGCTTAATATCTCAACTTAAAATTAAGAATGCTCTGTTTAAAGTAATGTTCTTGGCCTTTCCTTTTCTCATGACAATTTTTGGAAAGATCATATATTGTTCCTCTTACAAAATACTAAGTTTCTAAGAGATTGGGAGTTCTGAGGCGGCTTCGGAATTTCTTGGCACCACCCCAGTTGCTTGCTTTGCATATATGTATCATTACCCCTGTATGGAGTATGAATGTCAATTTGGGGTTGTTCCACTCATTTAGGTCTACTTGGAAGAGGGTTTTCGCCTTATTAACTCTACAGCTTGACCAAACTTTGGTCTGACTCTATAATATTTCTTCCTTCAACTTTGAGATATATATATATATATATATATATATATATATATATATATATATATATATATATATATATATATATATATATATATATATATATATATATATATATATATATATATATATATATATATATATATATATATATATATATATATATATATATATATATATATATATATATAAGTAATATCGGTATAGCAATAGATACTACTCTTTTGAGCTTTCTGATTGCATACCCCATCCTTTGAGGTGAGCAAGATTAGACTTGTCTATTTGCTCAGTCTCTGAACCAGCTCTGTCTAACCTCTGATTCCGAACTTAACCTCTAAGCTATGAAACATTCTTCCATCAAATATTTTCTATCCGTAATTTTGACTCGTACACATTCAAAGGCAAGGTATCTCAAGATAATGGACTTTGTTTGAACCGTTTATCAACATTCCCCAATTCTGGTGAGTGTTGTGTAGTTCTATGGCATTTTTTCCTACCGGATGTGACAAATAAATCGAAATTTTATACCGTAATATCCGGGTGAAAACAGAAATTAATATTTTGTAAGAACGTTTCATAAGTTAAAAATGTCTTTGAATTATACAACTATAATGTCCATATTAAGAACTAAAATAAAAATTCAAGTAATAAATTCCATTTTTATTAGAACAATATTTTGTTTCCAAAATTTCCTCTAATTTGTAAAACTGGTAAATATATTCAGTGTTTTTGACTGCTTAAAAATCAGTTTCCCATTTTATTTCTTAAAATATCCAAAGGAAGTTACTCGTTATGTCTTAACAAGTTAAAACATGAATGCTTTTCACTACAAATTTGACCCTTAAATAACCTATTATTTACATAACACTACTTTTAAAAACTTTTGTCATACAAATATATAAAAAATTATATATATATATATATATATATATATATATATATATATATATATATATATATATATATATATATATATATATATATATATATATATATATATATATATATATATATATATATATAAATGACAGTCTCATATATAACATGAATAAGGAAAAACAATTTATGCTGTGTAGCAAATAACTGATCCAAAAATTAACCATATCATAATTGGATTTGAATGCAGCATTTTCCTTTTATCTTTCCATGTCTTGAAAATATTATGTAGTTTGAATTAATAATAAAATAAAATCTACTCTTTTTTTTCACATTTTCAAATTCCTAATAAAAGTAAGCAAAGTAAACAATTTGATTAACCCTGCTATCATATATATATATATATATATATATATATATATATATATATATATATATATATATATATATATATATATATATATATATATATATATATATATATATATATATATATATATATATATATATATATATATATATATATATATATATATATATATATATATATATATATATATATATATATATATATATATATATATATATATATATATATATATATATATATATATAATGGCTTGATTACCTAACAAGATCATATGTAAATGACAATACAAAAACAAATCACAGTATTTCTCTCTCCAGTTTATATATATATATATATATATATATATATATATATATATATATATATATATATATATATATATATATATATATATATATATATATATATATATATATATATATATATATATATATATATATATATATATATATATATATATATATATATATATATATTATTTTTTTTTTTTTTTAATAAAAATAAAAAAAAAAAAAAAAAAAGAGAGAGAGAAAAAAAATAAAATTATTTAAATTAAATAAGTAATTAAATAATAATAATTTAAATAATTAAAATTAAAATGCATTAAATAACAAAAGAAATTGAGAGAGATTTATATTAGTTACGCTTTTCGTTCCCTCTACTCGTTCACATAAAAGAAAGGAAAAAAAAAATGATGGTTTGGTTGCTAATTTTGATGATGTTATTTCAGCCTTCGTTAATTCTTTCTGTCCAATATTTAAGGAAAACTTCTTGAGACCTGAAAAAATGTCAGTTTTATTTAGGTATAGTTATTAAATACTGATAAATGATAAAATAAATAAATGTTAAAAACATTTTAATTCTGAGATTAAGAATATAAGAATATCCGAGACAATTAGATATTAAGTCACAAGAGCCATCACATTACTGCCCTCAGAATATGCCACTTTAAGAATAAAGGGAATCCTTCCATAAATAATAAACCAACCAACCAACTTAAATAATAAACCAACCACCAAGGTTAAACGAAACCTTATACTTCATTTTTTAAAAAAATAACATAGTGTCTCGATCTTTATTACATACAATTTAAATATTTAAGACATTTGATGCCATAGTAACCAAGCCCCAACAAAATTAAGTATGTACATTTTAAAAACTTTGCAAGCACGAATTACGGCAAGTTCTTTCCCTATCAATGTACAAATATAAGCTGAAAAGGGTAATGAATATGTTTCAATAATATCTAAATCATTTATGTTCTTATCCATTATATTTAAGAGGAAACTGAGGCAAACAGTTCCAAATATTAGCCTACTATGCTTCCGAAAAAAAAAAAAAAAAAATAAAAAAAAAAAAAAAATAAAATTGTTTTTAGAATAAAGATGTATATAGCTGCGTTCAGAAACCGAGCAAAAGCGAGCGGATCGCTGGCTTTCTGGCTGATTTCCGTTTTTTCTTAACCATCTGTGAGTGTGACGTCATAGTTCGGTGCTGACGACACATAAAAATTTCAAAAAATAGAGCCATCTTTCCGCTCGTTCAAGGACTATGGGGTACAAGCGCTCGTTCTTGCTTAAATGGCTTTTATGGCGTTTATGTAAACAATAGAACTGGCGTACGCCATATTCCATGTAGAAATAATTAGGTTTTAATTCTGTTTTCCTGCCCGTTTTTAATTTTTTTTTATGTGTAATATGTATTAAATAGGCTAAATAAATGTGTAATTAATGTATTGTCAAAGTAATTATGAACTGAAAATCCATTGAAAGGCGAGAAAACCATTTTGAAATTGCCCTAGGTTTAGGCCCTAGGGAACATTCGAAGAGAAGTGACTTGTTTAAATTCTGGTTTAAATTCCCATAATTAAAACGTTTAAATACCCTTTTTGTGTAAAGGATTATTAGAAAACCCAAGAACAACCATGTGTTAAGTGAAATACGTCAGATTGACTAAATCTGTTGAAATGACATGAGGTATAAATTGCAGAGTTGTTAAATTATTAAAATCTATTATGTGAATTTACAGTAGATTTTGAATATTTAAAAGCACATTTATCATACCCATATTAACCCCTATAGCATATCCTTTATTATGTAAATTTATATTACTTTTATATTTAAGATTAACCTTGTAATCTATCTTATTAGAAGAATATATGGAAATTTTAATATGGTTTAGCCCAATAATATATATATATATATATATATATATATATATATATATATATATATATATATATATATATATATATATATATATATATATATATATATATATATATATATTACAAATTTCCTTAGATAATTTTGTTGAAGTAAGAGTTAGCTTTTTTTTTAAGCTATATATATATATATATATATATATATATATATATATATATATATATATATATATATATATATATATATATATATATATATATATATATATATATATATATATATATATATATATATATATATATATATATATATATATAAACTGCAAATATCAAAACCATGGAAATTAAAAATTTCCCATAACGAGTAATATTCTAATACTGTAGTACTAATATTATTGTTATTAAATTATAGCATTATTATTTACCATTTTTTTTTTTAACTGATATTTTCAGGATATGTTGAGTGCCAGTACTATACCTATACTACAAAATACTGATACTATATTTAAATTTATCCCTAGATAGTTTTTGGTTACTTTTTTTTTTTATAAAATATTTTTATAACCGAATGATTTTGGTATTATGCATAAGAAATTTAAAAAAAAAAAAATTCTGTTAAAATAAAAAAAAAATTAAAAAAAAAAAAAAAAAATTGTTTTAAATAAAAAAATATATATCTCGCCCAACTATACACCCTCTGAAAATTTTATGAACTTTGGTTGAAAAGAAAATTTTGATTTTTCCGATTATGAATATTCATAGGCATATAAAATTTTTGAGTAGATTACAAAAAATTCAGTTATAAAAACATGAATATCAATGATTTAACAAAATTCAGGTAAATTATAAAATCAAAAAGGGAATGTGCTGAAATTTTTGTACAAAATTTGCTCCCATGTATGTCATTAATTTTTTTTTAAAAGTTTCAGTCAAAATGGTTTTTTTTTTTTTCTTAACATTTTGTTTTTGATAGTCTATTATTATAGTCTACTTAGATAGTCTATTATTATAGACTATTTTGTATTAGATATTCTACAATAATATTATTACCCATTTATATTTATAAAAAGCACTACAGAATAGCCATTTTTAAATAACATTGAATTATTAGTTTTACCCTGTGCAAGTGGTTAGTTTTACCCCAATTGATTTTTTTTATCATCCTCAATTATTAATTTTTTTTAAAATTATTTATTTTCATATTTCTGTATACTTTTTATACAAAATATTCAAGAAGGCTCATATTTCTCAAAAAGATTATACATACAGTATATCAACTAATCCTGATTTTTCACACATTTCGAAAGTTGAGGTTTTTGAAATTTTTATTAGTTTTACTTCTTTTTACAGTATATATATATATATATATATATATATATATATATATATATATATATATATATATATATATATATATATATATATATATATATATATATATATATATATATATATATATCAACACAGTTTTAGAAAGGTAGAACTTCTCAGATGAATCTTTTAAAATTTACAGAATAGCTATATTACTGATTATGTTGACAAAGAGGAGATGCTATAAAGTTTCAGTTGTTAGTCTGATGAACAGATTTTCATAATATGGTACAGGTGGAGTGGTTTCTAACTAGATTAAAAAAATTGGGTGAATAACAGAAGACAGAATATAGTATTTGAAGGTTGTAAATCAATTATGATACTTTGTAAATAATGTTCTTTGAGTTCTGTACAAGACTTCTATTTTAGTGGATAGAACTTAATGTTAAGGTTCTAATTTTGCTGATGATGGCTAATCAGATATGTATTTCTGTTTTTATTTTGTATTTCAGTTTGTTGTGATTCTTCCTTAATTACGAGTTTAAAATAAAAAAAAAAAGTAAAATTAAAAGCATAATTAATCTTCTTGGAAGTTTGATTTTGGATTGTATTACATGTGTTGTAACCTCTTCTTAACTTAAATTGCATATGTTAAGGACTTGGATATTAGTTGTAGTGTTTAATAAATGAAATGAGGGTGTGATACGAGCATTACAGCATTTTTTGTTTTAGTATTATTTTTTTTTCTATTTTATCATTCTTCAAATAATTATAAAGCTCTCTGAATTGTCTCAACATCCACCTGAAGATTTGGATTTAAGAGCAGAAGTGCCTAGATAATTGTATAATATATTTGTATCAATGAAGGAAGTATCATAGAAAGATTAATACTTCCATATTCCATTTCAGCATTTAGTTAATCTATTTTATTTACAGCTACAAATTAATAAAATTTTCCTTTGTGATTTAAAAATTTTAAAAATTATTATTGTTACTATTATTATTTTGGTATCTAACATGACATGTCAAAAAAAAAAAAAAAAAAATTTGAATACAGTAATATATAGTTTATTATGAGATTAGCAAGAACTTGAACTTTTTGAAGTTGACTCAAATTCAACTATATATATATATATATATATATATATATATATATATATATATATATATATATATATTAAAAATAATAGTTTTAAATCACGTTTGTGTTAATCAAATGAGGTTGATTTTCTTGAAGATGTTATGGGTTACTCAGTCTCTTGAGAAGGCGTTGAAGGGTTTTAAGGTGCAATCTGATTTTTTTACGAACAGAAGCCCTCAGGACCTCTGCTAGGGCAGTGCGGATCAATAAAAGGAACAGCTTTGGCAGATTTTATAAAAATTCAAAGACAAGGTCATTGAAAAACAAAAAAAACAAAATCTTTTAATTGTTGAAAGATGGCTAAGGAATATGAACAAGTAATAATGCTGCTATCAGAGTTCGAGCAGAACAATAAAGAAAGGTCTGTTGATGAAGAGCAATGCAGATAAAGGGTGTTAGGTTGTAGAGAACTGACGGGTATGTTGGTTTCTTAATGACTATCAATTAAGAAAACAACCGTCGTCAATTCAATAAAAGAAGGAGGACTAGGAAGTTGGACTGATGATTTTAGTAGTCCAGAGTTGAAAATAAACTCCAAAGTTGAAACTAAAAATCAGAAAAATTTATAAGATATTTTGATAAATTTATCAATTAAAACTTTTAAGACAAATAATTGCATTAACTCACGTATTGGCCAGAGTGGTTGGCTCCAATACTTGAATTAAATCTTTATAGTTGAGAGTTCGTAAAGGTATTAATTCTTGTAGTTTTATTTTCAACTTAATTTGTGATAGTTATTTTTATATTCAAAGTAGAGTTAATTTTATGTTAAATTTTAATTAAGTTATAAAGATAGTTACCTAGTGAAGAAAATAAAAATTAGAAAAACAAGCTACAAAAAAGCAAAATAATTATCTGTCAATAATAATCCCTCTTCTTATTTTCGTGGTCGATCATCAGTTTCTTTCTTCACCAATAACTATTGGGAAGAAAAGAATAAGAACGTTAGAATGGCACATTCTCACACCCCCTTACCAAAGTTGGTCTCGGTTATTTAGAATGACCAACTTTATAGATGGCAAGTGGTAGTGTGAAGATGATGTCGTGCCAAGGAAAAAGTTGATCATGAAGAAGATTGGAGTGTTTTATTGAAGAATGACTGAAAGTTCCCTAACAACCAAGATACATCTCACCCCTCCAAACCTAAGTAAAGAACAATCCAGAGACGAACAATTATTATTATCATTTTTCACTCCGTCATGTGATTATGATGATTCGGAGGAAGTTAAAGGTTGTTCGTCCATGGAATCTACGAACGCTTAAGAGATATATACCCTTGTCTCCGAATTACAAATTCCATGTGATGACATTGGATGTAAGAAAATGGGTGAGATGCTGCCCTAAGAGTAACAAGTTCGCGCCTGAGTTGCACGAAACAAAAATGTTGGTCTCATTTATCTGCTTTAGCTGTTCCTTTATTCCTTCCAACACCCCTACCTCTGAGGTGCCTAAGAACAACAGTCCCTGCATCTTGTCTACTCTCAAACTGAAAAACATTATATTCTTATAGAACATATAAAAATTTTACAATAATATAAGCAGTATTTCATTATATGCATAATATTTCATTTATTAGTATTATTTTTAGTTAATTAATATTTTTCTATTAGTTATTATTTTTACTACTATTGATATCATATTACTTAGAAAAAAGGTAGAAATTTTTTTTTTTCCAATCTAAATAACATCTATAGTAGTGTTTTAGTATAATTTGGGTAGTATATACCTAATATTATATTTAACAAACTAAAATATATAAAGTTTATTAATTTAAACAATTACAGTAGTAATTTTAGTATTAAGTTAGTATAGATCTAATAATTATTTTATTAACTAGAAATACACTACTTTATATATCATTTTTATTTAATATATTTCTTTTTATTTTCATTCTTATCACAATTTTTTTTTATTCACTATCATTTTTATTTTTATCACCACTTTTAATTTATCATTCACTCGCACTTATCTTTTCCTGTGCGTTGACGATATTCCAATGGGTGATCCATGATGTGACTATGTTGTGGGGAGTCTCCTTGAGATCGTAATCGTCGTGGAGAAGGCTCTTCCTCAGGCGAATCCATCCTCGTTAAACCGGTGATGTTCATCTGTTGCTCTTCATCCCTTGACGATGATTCCACAGGTAGTTGTATTTCCATATAATCTTCCTCTTCAATGAAAAACCCCTCCGGATCAAATCCTTCAAACGATTCAGCCAAATTACCACCGAACTCATCGCTGAAATCCAGTTGATAATAATTGTCAGGTTCTTCCATTATGGTGGAAAGAGCCTTAGGCACAAATCCTTCGAATGAATCCTGATCTACCGAATAATCTAACGGACAAAATCCTTCAAATGATTCGTTAATTGTTATGTTGAACAGATCCTCTTCTTCCTCCTCTTCTTTTGGAGGTATCGTTAGGTCCGTTTGTGAAAATCTTGAGATATTAATGTCGTTTACGTTAGATACCTCGGCTCGATCTGGTCTGATCCGGAGTTTACCAGATAATCTGCATTTGTTTCCTGTCGTTAAGTCAAATGATTCTTGTAAAACTCTGCATGAGTCAGACAAGAAAGTCGAATAATCGGCGTTGATCAATTTAAAGATCTCTTCCTGAGCTTTCATCTGCCGTCTCCTCAACTCCTCCAACAAGGTGATGATCCCCTTCTGCTAGTTGATATGAAAAATCATCGTCGTCCTCATCTCTGTCGTCCTCGGTAAAACCGTTGGAGTCGGCGTCGTGTCCGGCAATGACTCTTCCCCAGATATCTCCCCCTGTTCTTCGTTGATTTCCGCATTCTCTAGTTGATGATATTGATTCTGTTGTTGTACATGTTGATTCTGTTGGTTTAGTAGTTGTTGTTGATTCTGTTGGTGTTGGCGGAAATAAGGATTTCTTAAGAGATATCGGGGAACATCAACCCATTTTCGGAGTTGTGAACGATCGGATACTGATGAATGCTCCCTTAAACAATTTGTGGAAGTTAACTCCG
>SEYY01011280.1:10000-15756 GCA_009176605.1 Armadillidium nasatum | reverse complement strand
GAAGGCCAAAGGATGATGGAGTGAGGGAGATTTTGTGGCAAAGGGGCTTGAGTTTAGACGAAGGAAGTGGAGTTGCGGAGGACAGAGTGTGATGGAAGGGGGTGGTGAGGGGGGTTGAGTGGTGGATTTTGCGTGTATTTATGTATGAGAAATGTGACAGGCACCACCACACGAGAGTGGGAAAGATGAAAGTGATATATAATAGTATATATATATATATATATATATATATATATATATATATATTATATATATATATATATATATATATATATATATATATATATATATATATATATATATATATATATATATATATATATATATATCACTTTCTTCCTCACAATTACAGGGTGATTTCAGTTGTAGATCCGGAATGCTCAAATAATTGTAATCTTCCAGGTTGTTCAAATAATTTCCCATGCACTACTCTCCTTCTAGTAATAGATCCTTTGCTCCATCCAGTCACCTCCATTTGCGTTTGTGTCTGTCTTATTACCTATTTATTCAGACAATTTTAGCCAATCTCTCATAATTTATGCAAAGCACTTATTCGCACTATCTCAATTTTATGTGCCTATTATCAGAAAATGTCAGTCAGAAAACTCTTCTTGTCCTAATTCAAATAAGAGATCTCAGGGATAGAAGTTTTTTTTTAGCTGCTTCTGTCATTGCCTTATATTCTGCCTCTTGGAGGATAGGGTCATCGACCTTTATTTTCTGGATTCATAAAATATAGAGCTACCACTCATGATACTTCATGACCTGAATTAAAGCGTCCATCCACCAAGCATTTTCTCAGTCTAAGTTAGTGATTTGGAGTTATATTCATAAGTAATGTCAATAGTGATGGTCACAATAAGCCTTGCTGTAGCAATCACTGAATTAGCTTAAATTCTGACTGCGAGACTAATATTCGACCGTGTTAAAACAGATAAGTAATAAATTAGTGACCATATGAGTTCTCAATGCGTCAAATTCTCTTCGTCAACTATGGCATCTCATTTTGTTAATTTTTGGTTAAGCAACAATAGAAGAGTTGATCGGTTTCGAATAACATATAAAAAAATCTTTTCAAAACTTTCTTGATATAGCTCCTCTTTGATTCAAGTTATCTTTTTGTTTCATCTTCTGAGCTTTATACCCAGACAATAGTTTGCCTCTCCTACTTCTAATTTCGAATTCTGGTGATAGCTTCTCAGTGAGATTTCATACGGTACGCTAATATTTTGCGACAATTTTTTATCTACCCTGGCACAAACTGAAGAGTAATTAACTCACGTGCTTGAAGGCTCCTGTTCGATCCCATTTGAGGCCCTTAATTATACGCTATTTAAAAAAGTTTTCCTCCTGTGAGATGCTAACTTTTTATTTTAAAAAAATAAATAAAAATATATTTTGGGCAATTGAAAGGTCAATCACGTAGGCACCAATGTGGATCATGTTTCCTTCTGTACCAATATTATGCAAGTAGGAATCTCCTTCAGAATATGAAGCATCAATCCTGTTCATGACTTCAAACTGATGGCAACACCTGCCGTTTTGTAGTAAATCATAGGTTCTGTCTATTAAACAAAACTTTCTATCTCCCGTATTAAATTCTAGCATCATTTTTTGTAGTTTCATTCCTGATCCAGTTTCGCCCTTCAGATAGCAATTGTAAAGCTTCTTGTAACAGTTTGGTGGTCTCATAAAAAATCCTCCTGAGTTCGCTTATTAGATAATCCATACCTATTTAAAAAAAAATTAAAAAAATCAAACTGGTGGAGTTTCATGTCATCATGAGCCATTAAATTTGTAAAAAAAATTATTCAGATTACCGGAGCATATGTCTTGTCATAATGAATACCCGGTTTCGGAGAGAAACCTTGAACCTTATGACTAGTTTTTCATTTCCTAAAACAATCCAGTTTATATCTCTTCCAAAGAACAATGGGGCTTCCGATTACGCCTTAGATCTTGTTACTAAATATTTTGGATCTAATATCCACCACGATGACATTCATCCATTCATCAACATTCGAACCAGACCGGCTTGTTCATAGGAATCTCAGAAAGATTCACGTATTTATTGTCTGCTGACTTATTCGGATTCGCCATATTCATTCCATTCAAGGTCTCCCTTATAATTTTAGTCCTCCCTCGAGCTTTGAGTGTATTATCATTAGTGAATGTGTTTCTGCTCCGCCTAGCTGGTGGAGGTCGTCCAAGTTGTGTAATTCTAAAACTATACGGATGTTCAAATTTGGGAGCAATTTCCTCCATTAGTCAGTTAGATGGGTGATCATAACCAAAATATACATAATTCCATAGATTGTCAGGATACTTTCAGAAATTCACGTTACGGGCGACCTTGACTCTTTTATTCTCGGGTATATATACGTATTTTATACCCTTTAGTTTGTTCGGAACAGCCAACATATATTCTCTTTTTATAATAAGAATCGAATTTTCTTCAACCTTGTTCACGATCAAAGATGAGGACATTGCACCATGTTTTTTCTAGTTCAAACATCGTAAGTCATTTAGCGTTCCAGTAGGACATCTGTTTCTTATGTAATTTGCAAAAGTACATCGCCTTCTTCCAGATAGATAGGGGCAACCCAGACTGCATAAAAAAAGCACTTTGCTCTGTTCAACAAATTACGATTCTTTCTCTACAATTCCATTTTGTTCCTCCATATAATGTCAATTTCTTTCAAGCACTGTTCGAGCTCTCCATTCGTATATTTGGTACCGTTGTCAGATTGAAAACATTCAATTTCTTTTTCCTTTTGAGTCTTGACCATCAAGAAATATTCCTTAAAGTTTCGTGGTAGATTATTCTTTGCCAAAGGAAACGAATTTCACATAATAAAGATTTTTCTGTATTTACAAAGTAAATTCAACAATAAAAGTAGCATAGAATAGTTGATCATGCTAACTAAACTGCTGCTATATCACTGAACGTCCTGAAGCATGGTTTCAATAATATATATATATATATATATATATATATATATATATATATATATATATATATATATATATATATATATATATATATATATATATATATGAGAATAAAATTGTGTGAATTTATTCAATGACGAAAGGTTTAAGAGTGAAAAAGGAAGTGATGAAAATCTTTTTCACGTCCCAAGATGATATACGAGCTGATAAAATTGCATGAAAAGCAGCAAAATCTCGTATTCCTTCTGAATATTTTCGTCTGTGGAATTCTCGAGAATTTATATTAGATTTTAAGGTTCTCGTTTTTGCTTAGAAAAGGCGAGAATAAGAAAACCTCCAAAGAAATGGAACACTATTTATAGTTCATTTGCATTCATTATTTAAAATATTGTATTAGTAATTAATTCTGATATTTTTGGGTTCGATTAATTAAATACATATAAAAGGGTCAAGATAGAGTAAGAAATATGTATAAATATAATATTAAAATATAATTTTAGTAAAGGAAAAATGGATTTGATTATTATGATAACGTATAGATTTTAGAAAATCGATAGAAAATTTGTGGACAACTTTCTTAAACCAAGGGATGAGAAGAATACCTTAAACTCTATTTGTTTTATTTTTATTTATTTATTTAATTTTTTTTGTTAAGAAAAAAAGAGTGATTTCCAATTTTAAATGAGCAAAGTAAATTGCTATTAATGTACTCGTTAAACCATTTATTAGCTCGTAAATGAAACCACTGCTTTAAATTTTATATACCCTGTGTATATATATATATATATATATATATATATATATATATATATATATATATATATATATATATATATATATATATATATATATATATATATATATATATAATATATATATATATATATATATATATAATTTTAAATAAAATATAGAGAGATGCTGTTTATCTGCAAGAAGTTTTTAATCCATAACTTTATATAATCACATTACCAGAAACCAAGAAATTATTGTATGAAAAGAATGTGTGTATAAACAAATAATAACTGAGCCCATCTCTTCTTCGAGGAAATAATTTGTGCATATAAAGAGAGCGCTATGTTAATTGCTAATTATTATTCAGTTTTAAAAGTTTGAATTGGTCTCTAGTTGGAGGCTAATTTTCATAATTAGTTTTTGTTTCTGAAGATAAAAGAAAATTTCACCTCCAAGTTCTTAATTCTTGTTGAAGACATTTTAACGAAGAATAAAAGACAACGTTTCTGTCATTTATTAATTTACTTTTCTGCATTTCAGATAATTCTCTTCTTAGATAATTTCACCAATTTTTAAATAGTTAAATAAGATGACAATAAAAGTACATATTAATAATATATATATATATATATATATATATATATAGTATATATATATATATATATATATATATATATATATATATATATATATATATATATATATATATATATATATATATATATATATATATATATATATATATATATATATATATATATAAGAATATCAATTGTACCTTTTGAAGAACTGCGAGAATCAAAGGAGACTGAATCATTGTGAAAGATTATGGGAAATATTTGATGGAAGTATAATAAGTTAATGGAAATTATTGTTCTAAAGATGAAAGTAAACACGAGGCAAAGGAATTCAACAATTTGATCGACGATTGTTAATTGAAAACGCAATTAATCATCCAAACGGACGACAATTATAAACATTTAAGAATATATTGAAAATACACACATATATATGCATGCATACTTACGTACATGCTCGCAAGCATACATACATACATGTACACATACTCATATATCTATATATATATATTATATATATATATATATATATATATATATATATATATATATATATATATATATATATATATATATATATATATATATATTAGGGAGGGCCGGATACGGTTACTATCCAGTTATCCGGACTTTTTTTGATATCCCGCAATCCCGCCATATATATAATATATATATTATATATATATATATATATATATATATATATATATATATATATATATATATATATATATATATATATATATATATATATATATATATATATATTATCATTGTCTGTGATATTATTCGCATTGTAATGATCGTAATATATCTAATATTATGTAGACAAGCAAGCTCCATACCATTTTTTAATCGCAACAAATGCTGGTTCAACAATAAAGGAAACATACCTACTTTGTATTCTGAAAAGTGTTCTACATATCTCACATATATCGCTGTAGCTACAATGACTATTGTTCAAATAATTTAAGAACTATTTATCGAATGAACAATGGTGTGACGAAATGATGGTACCGTTTCAGTGTGTGTGTGAACACTTTTGTTTAAAACCATAAAACACGATTTAAGCTCCTCCTACCCCCAAAAGATTATTAATAGTAAGTTTGAGTACGATAATTTGTAGTCGCAAAAAGGGATTGGTCAACTCCAGTAGATGTATATCTTTACCTTCAGAAAGTGATCTTTGTGTAAAATAAAAAATATATATTAAATATATATATATATATATATATATATATATATATATATATATATATATATATATATATATATATATATATATATATATATATATATATATATATATATATATATATATATATTATTATTATATTATATATTATAATAAATATTATATATATAATATATGCGTGAGTGCAAGCGCGCACTTTTTAAAGAGAATTCCCATTTTAATATAGTAATAAATAATAAGTAAATGAGGAAAACAGTTTCTTTTCATCTAAAGCTGAAATATAGTTTCAACGTAAT
>SEYY01011279.1:22500-26806 GCA_009176605.1 Armadillidium nasatum | reverse complement strand
GCCAAGTAGCAGCAGTGTTAAGTAGCAGGGAATTAGAGACGAAAACAAGAATAGAAGATCCGAATGAAGTAATAAGAAGGTGAAGATATATACTTAGGACGTCTGTGAAGAGGAGAGAATGAAGTGGGGAAAGAGACTGGGAAGATGGACACCGTGTGGACAGATAGGGAGAGGAAGACCGGCAGGAACATGGAGAAGAACAATGAAAGAAGATCTGAAGACAATGGGATGAAGTTGGTGAGAAGTTTGAAGATAGATTGAAGATCGGAATTATTGGAAAGAATCTTCAGTGGCCCTGTGTGCTAAAAGCGTTGGAACTTAAGAACCCAAGTGTGTCAATACCGGAGGTGTAATATATAATTAACTATTAATATATATTATATATATATATATATATATATATATATATATATATATATATATATAATATATATATATATATATATATATATATATATATATATATATATATATATATTAATATAATATAATATATTTTTTTTTTTTTTTTTTTTTTTTATTTTTTTTTTTTTTTTTTTTTTTTTTTCTTTTTTATTAATTAATATTGTACTTTTACCCTAAATGATACCCACATGAAACCCATTCTATTAATATATATATATATATATATATATATATATATATATATATATATATATATATATATATATATATATATATATATATATATATATATATATATATATATATATATATATATATATATATATATATATATATATATATATATATATATATATATATATATATATATATATATATATATATATATATATATATATATATATATATATATATATATATATATATATATATTTTTTTATGTCTCCTCCGGTGGGCAAAGGCCCAAGGCCTACCAATATCCACCGGAGTTGGGAAGCAATCGGATTCGGGGTCGCTAATGGCCGACGTGACCCGATACACGGCGTTTAAAAGTGTGCAAGTCAAAGGAAGTTGGGAAAACAGATAAAGGGAGTGTGTTCCAGACTTTACCAGTAGAGTACATGTAAGATTGAGCATAGCGGTTAAGTCTGGGGTCGGAGAGTTGGACAGAGAAAGGATGAGACTGTGTAGAAAGACGTGTCGCACGAGCCCTTCTCAGTGGAGGAGGTATGCGACGTGAGAGAGTTCAGAAGAGCAATGTCCGTTGTAATAGCGATAGTATAGAGAGAGTGACGCAACAATTCGACGGGAAGAAAGAGATTGGAGAGAGTTAGTAAGAGCAGGAGAGTTGATAAGACGAAAAGCCCTAGACTCCACCTTTTCAAGATGAGCTGTATGTGTGGAACCACCCCAGATATGCGAGGCGTACTCCATACAGGGGCGAACAACACCCCTATACAGAGCAAGCAACTGGGGTGGCGTAAAAAAACTACGAAGGCGCCACAGAACACCCAACCTCTTAGAAGCTTGTTTAGAGAGAGAAGTAATGTGATCTTTCCAAGAAAGATCACGAGAAAAAGAAACACCGAGAATATTGAGAACAGATGAAGGTTTGAGTTGAGTGTTTTCGAAGAAGATGTCATAGTTGTGTGGAAGATTGTGTCGAGTAGAAAGATGGAGGAAATTGAGTTTTTGAGGCATTGAAAACGACCATGTTTTCTCTGCCCCAATTTGAAATACGAGATAGATCAGAGGTCAGTTGCTCCAAGGCAATCCTTCTTGCGTCTAATAACTGCTGTTGGGAGGGACGTCTTTCAAATTGAAAGGAATAATGAAGGGTGGAGTCATCGGCATAGGAGTGTATAGGAGACGAAGTAATAGAGAGAAGATCATTGATGAAAATTAGAAAAAGAGTTGGAGAAAGGACAGATCCTTGAGGAACACCACTATTTATAGATTTATAGGATGAACGGTGGCCGTCTACAACAGCTGCTATAGAACGACCAGAAAGGAAATTAGATAGGAGGTCACAGAGAGAAGGATAGATTCCGAAAGAGGGAAGTTTGGAAATCAAAGCTTTGTGCCAGACTCTATCGAAAGCTTTCGATATGTCTAGCGCCACAGCGAAAGATTCACCGAAACCCCGAAGAGCGGAGGACCAAGAGTCAGAAAGTAGGGAAAGAAGATCACCAGTAGAACGTCCTTTACGAAAGCCATACTGGCGATCAGAGATAAGATTGGAAGAATTGAGATGTTTCCAAATCTTCCTGTTAAGGATAGATTCGAAAACTTTAGAAAGAACGGAGGTTAAAGAAATTGGGACGATAGTTAGAGGGTTGAGAAGGGTCCCCCTTCTTCGGCACAGGTTGAATGAGCGCACGTTTCCAGCAAGAAGGGAAGGATCGAAGTAGAAAGGCAAAGACGAAATAGTTTACCAAGGCAGGGTGCAAGCTCGGAAGCACAAGTTTTGAGAACCGCAGGAGGAATACCATCAGGACCATACGCCTTCTTAGTGTTAAGCTCAGAGAGAGCAGAAATGACATCTTTAGAAGAAATTACAATTGTTAGGCATAAATGAGTTGGAGGGGGTTGAAGGAGGAGGAATAGCTCCGGAATCGTCCAAGGTAGAGTTAGAGGCAAAAGTTTGAGCGAAGAGTTCAGCTTTAGTAGAAGGTAAAATGGCAGTTGTGCCATCAGAAGATACTAGAGGAGGGAAAGAGGAAGAAGCAAAGTTAGAGTTGACATTTTTTGCGAAATGCCAGAAAGGGCGAGATGAAGAAGAACCAGAAAGATTATTGCATTTGCGGCGGAGAAAAGAGTTTTTGGTATCTCGAAGAATAGATTTTGCACGATTCCGGGATGAAATATAAGTAGCATGAGTTTCAGGAGTTTGAAGACGACGGTAATCTCTGAAGGCAGCATCCCTGCGGCGGATAGCGCGAGAACAAGCAGAGTTAAACCAAGGTTTGTTAGGTTTAGTAGAAGGGAAAGAATATGGAATGTACGCCTTCCATGCCAGAGAGAATCACCTCGGTTATACGCTCGGCACACTCCGAGGGACCCCTCCCACGAAAGCAATAATCATTCCATGGGAAATCAGAGAAGTACAACCGCAAGTCAGACCAGTTAGCAGCACCGAAGTGCCACAAGACGTCTCCTCGCCGAAGGCGGGGGCCGTTCTTGCGGAAGACTTGAAGAGACAGAACAAGATACGGAGATAAGAAGGTGATCGGATGAACCCAGAGGAGGAAAGAGTTTAACAGTATAAGGAGAAGGATTAGAGGTTAAGAAAAGATCAAGTATGTTGGGTTCATCACCAAGACGGTCAGGGATACGGGTAGGGAGTTGCACCAACTGCTCAAGGTTGTTCTGGATAGAAAAGTTGAAGGCGAGTTCACCGGCTGGAGTTCACCAGCTGGAGAACTAGATGAAAGCCATTGAAGGTGGTGAACATTGAAATCACCTAAAATGATGATTTCAGAGAAAGGAGAAGAAGATAGAATGTGCTCTATTTTGGAGTTTAAATAGTCGAAGAATTTTTTATAGTCAGTAGAATTAGGAGATAAATAGACAGAACAAATAAATTTAGTAGTAGAATTGCAAGAGAGCTTAAGCCATAAGGTAGAAAATTCATGAGACTCCAAATCAGAGACACGAGAGCAAATAACATCGTTGCGCACATATGCGCAACAACCGCCTTTGGCTGAAAATTGAGGATAGAGACAGTAGGAGGTAACAGAATAAGGTTTGCTGTCAGCACACTCAAGCACCTGAGTTTCGGTTAGAAATAAGAGATGAGGTTTAGAAGAAGAGAGATGGTGTTCGACAAAGGGGAAATTAGAAAAAAAGACCGCGAATGTTGCAGAAATTAATGAAAAAAGAAGACCGTGCACCGGGGCAAGCCGGACGCCGGGTCATGGCGGCACCATCCCCATCATCGGAGGCCGCCAACTCCCAAGTGATGATGGGGTGAGGGGTGGAGGTTGAGGGGCATTCTTTGGATGCCGCCCCTCCAAGCATCTCCGAGGCAGCTGTTGGTTTCGCCATTTTGATTTGTTTTGTTTTAGGTAATGTAAGAGTAAGTGCTTGTAAAATGTGGGAACATGTGAAGAATTGGGGTGGAGAGGTAGTTGGAGCATAGACACTCCAGTGTGAGGCGGAGGTACGCTAGAGAACCCCTGAGAAGGTGAAACGCGAAAAGGTGAGGGTTATATATATATATATATATATATATATATATATATATATATATATATATATATATATATATATATATATATATATATATATATATATATATATATAATATATATATATATATATATATAATATATATATATATTTTATTTTTTTTTTTTTTTTTTTTTTTTTTTTTTTTTTTTTTTTTTTTTTTTTTTTTTTT
>SEYY01011279.1:0-17500 GCA_009176605.1 Armadillidium nasatum | reverse complement strand
TATATATATGCGTGCGTGAGTGCGTGTGCTTGGATGCTTGTGTCTGCGTGCATGTGTGTGCGTTTTTGTGCGTGTGTGCGTGTGCTTAGGTGCGTGTGTGTGTGTGTTGTGTTGTGATATTTTTCTTGTTCCCATGAGAAAAGCGATGCTTCTCCGAATTGAACTCGCAACCGAGAAGGGGAGTTAGGACTATTGATTATAAACTTCATTTTCTTCCACTTTCACGTAACCTTTCCTCATGATTTCGATTTTAAAAGAATTTTTTTTTTTTTATTTTTTTTTTGGAGGGGGAGGTTTTTTTTTTGGTTTTTCAAATTTTTCTTCTGCTTTCGATTTTGAAAGATTTTTTTTTTTTTTTTTTTTTTTGCTTTTGTTGTTTCTTCTGTTTTCTTTCTGTCATTTCTTCGTTCTTCTATTTTCGATTTTACGAGCGTTTTTGTCCTGTTTTCTTGAAAATGTTCTTTTCGTTATTTCGTTTTTCAAAGCTTTCTGTTATATTGTCTTTTTTTTCGTACGTTCTCTTTCTGCCCTGCTGTTTTCCATTTTCGATTTTTCAGTCTTCTGTCCATTCTCTTATTTTCTTTCCGATCTTCCACCTCTGACATCTTAAAGCTTTCTATTCTTCACTCTCTTTTTCTTTCTTCATCATTTCGATCTTCAAAGCCTTTCTGTCCTTTTTCCTCTCTTCTTTCTTTCACTTACAATCTTCAAAGTCTTCCTGTCCTTCTTCCTCTCTTCTTTCTTTCAGTTAGGATCTTCAAAGCCTTTTTGTCTTCTTTCCTCTCTTCTTTCGTTCACTTACGATCTTCAAAGCCTTTCTGGTCTTACGATCTTCGCTATCAGCGTGTGAGCAAAGTAAATTTAAATCTTTTGTAAGGATTTTTCTGGTAAATCCTTTATGGCTTGGAGGATTTAATTTTTTGTATGTCGTAACTTGATTCAAGCCTTACGAGATGTAACGTCGCCTTGAGGATTAAAAGTATATCTAATCTATAATGAAAACAGTAAGAGTATTTTGTTGTATCGTATGACGTAAAACTTTCTTTTTATCTATTTACGTTATTTATTATTAATTTATTTTATTTATTATTTATTTAAGAATTTTTTTTTTTAGCTTAATTAATACTATTTTAATCTTTGCATCCTAATGATCATTCACTTATAATGATCATTCACTTATAATGATTATTCATTGTAATGATCATTCACTTATAATTATTAACTTGTAAATGATCTCATTATAATTCGTTTACAATGATCATTCATTATATTGATCATTCATTATATTGATCATTCATTTATAGTAGTGATCATTCCTTTAATATTATCATTCATTTGATAATATAATGTTCATTCATTCAATGAATTAATGTAAAGATCATTCATTTACAATGATCATTCACTAAATTTTCTGCCTATTTTTCATTTTTTTCTTCCCATTATTTCTTTTTTCAATTTTTTTCCTTCATTTCTTCATCATTCATTCATTTCCCTTCAGTAACTCATTTTTTTCTTCCTTGATTTTTGTATTCATTTCTTCAGTGATTTTTCATTTCTTTCCCTCATTACTCTTCCTATCTTCAGTTTTGCTTTCGTTTCTTCATTCTCATCTTTCATTCCTAACTTCTTTTCCTCACTCATTTCCCTCTTCCTCTTTGGCTCCTTTCTTCATTCTCATCTTTCATTTCTATCTTCGTTTCCTCACTCATTTCCCTCTTCATCTTTAGTCCTTTCTTCATTCTCATCTTTCATTCCTATCTTCGTTTCCTCACTCATTTCCCTCTTCATCTTTAAGTCCTTTCTTCATTCTCATCTTTCATTCCTATCTTCGTTTCCTCACTCATTTCCCTCTTCATCTTTAGTCCTTTCTTCATTCTCATCTTTCATTTCCTATCTTCGTTTCCTCACTCATTTCCCTCTTCCTCTTTGGCTCCTTTCTTCATTCTCATCTTTCATTCCTATCTTCGTTTCCTCACTCATTTCCCATTTTATTCATTCACTTTATTTCTTATTTCTACATTTCAGCTTTTTTATCAGCAGCATTTCTTTCCTTTATTCTTTTCTTCATTCATTTCTCGCTTCGTCTTTCTTCATTTTTATCTTATCCGATCCTTCTTTTTTTCTTTATTCGCTTCAGACTCTGGTTAAGCCTTAAGAGAAGTCAGTTAGTAATTATAACTTTGTCCTGGATGTAATAAAATGCAATAAAACTATATATATATTTTATTATATATATATATATATATATATATATATATATATATATATATATATATATATATATATATATATATATATATATATATATATATATATATATATATATATATATATATATATATATATATATATATATATATATTAGCGTTAGATATTCCTTTTGAAGGAAGAGATACTATACTCGCAGATTGAGGTCTGAATTCACCTTGTAATTTATACAAAATTTATACACATCAGATACTGAACTAACTCAAGCACTTCATTATCCCTAACAAGGCATCATGTCGCTACAATACTGATTTAATGGGTATCTTAAAGCCATTATTAGTCAGTCAGTTTTCTTTCTTTGTTTCTTGTTGATTCTATTTCATATATGCCTCTATATTTTAAGTTTGAAGACTATGTTCATAGTATTGCAATAATTCTGTTTCATATATGCATCTATATTTAAGTTTGAAGACTGTGTTCATAGTATTGCAATAATTCTGTTTCATATATGCATCTATATTTAAGTTTGAAGACTGTGTTCATAGTACTGAAATAATTTTGTATTATATATCCTTCTGTATTTAAGTTTGAAGAATATGCTCATAATTCTGCAATAATTCTGTATTTTCATAGTACTTCAATAATTCTGTATTATATGTGCCTCTATATTTAAGTTTGAAGACTATGTTCATAGTACTGCAATAATTCTGTTCTGATGATATTAGCTATATACAAAAGGTGTTAAAAACTCATAATGGAAAACACTTTTGAAGTACAAAAAGACTTCGTGAATCAACGTCTTTGTTTTTCTCACTGTATTTAAGAATAGAGGTGCTGCCCTTCTGGTTAAGAGAGAGAGAGAGAGAGAGAGAGAGAGAGAGAGAGAGAGAGAGAGAGAGAGAGAGAGAGAGAGAGAGAGAGAGAGAGAGAGAGAGAGAGAGAGAGAGAGACTACTACTTTTCTTCTTCTTCTTCTTCTTTTCTTCTTCTTTTCTTCTTTCTTTTTCTTTTTCTTTTTCTTTTTCTTCTTCTTCTTCTTCTTCTTCTTCTTCTTCTTCTTCTTCTTCTTCAATAGAAGTCAATATAGTCCAGACAATGTAGTGAATGGTATGAACTGAAAAAAAATCGAAATTATTAATAAAAAAAATTATTTTTTTCCTCCAAAAATAATGTTCAGATCTATATGAAAAATAAAAATAGCAACTTTTAATACTGTTCCAAACTGACGTTTCAACATATTTCCAAACAGTGTTCGGGCTCCACTTCTTCATTAAAACAGTAAAATATTAGACCTAATTTAATTTTCGTTCTAAAATGTCAAATCGGATATTACTCTAAAAGAAATAATTTTTCATATTCGTATTCAGCAGCAAAAAGTCTATTAGTCTGCTACATTCCAGGAAAAGTCATTCACACAGGGGGAACATTTGAAGAATGTCACTAAGGGGGTAGCAATCAGCTGGAGTCTTAAAATCTGGAAAGAAAAAGAATAAACGAGAGAGGGAGAGAAAGGGGGGAGGGAGGGAAGGAGAGAGAAGAAAAATTAAAGAATCAATATAACGAAAACAAGCAAAAGAGAGTGGAGAGAAGGCTAGACAAAAGAAAAGAGAGGTAGAGAGAAATAGAAGAGAAAGAGAGAGAGAGAGAGAAAAAATAAGCAAAGCATGAAAGAGTCTTACCCTCATACTCTCTCTCTCTCTCTCTCTCTCTCTCTCTCTCTCTCTCTCACACACACACACACACACACACACACACACACACACACACACACACACACACACACACACACACACACACGACCAAGTGATTCACTTTCGTTCTCACGGTCAAAATTAAGTCGATTCCGTCACGAATAATTAAAGCAAGAAATTGGAAAATTTTGCATAATAATAATAATAATAATAATAATAATAATAATAATAATAATAATAATAATTTTTTTTTATACAAAACACCATTTCCCGCATGATGCAGGGTGGAGTCAATTGCCGAAATTTGACATTCCTGCAAATAATAATAATAATAATAATAATAATAATAATAATAATAATAATAATAATAATAATAATAATAAGCAAAACAAAAGGTAACTAATAATAATAATAAAAATAATACCCTTTTATATATATATATATATATATATATATATATATATATATATATATATATATATATATATATATATATATATATATATATATATATATATATATATATATATATATATATATATATATAGTGTAATGATATTGAATGACATTTTTGCCTGCCGTAAATTATGACGTAGTTTTTTTTTTTTTCATTAAGAAAATCGATTTAAAAATGATGGTATAGTGACGTCACCCATTATGTCATCAACCGTAAAAAAAAAGTTGCTACATTTAAATCAAATGACAAATCAGAGATCGAAGTTGCTTGATTTTATTTATTATTATTATTATTATTATTATTATTATTATTATTATTATTATTATTATTATTATTATTAAAAATTTTTGCTTAATATATCTTGTAACGGAGTAAAAAAAAAAAAAAGTGGAAATGAAGCTTCTAAAAAAATTTCTTGTTAGGTCTATTTTTCTCTTTTATTAATGGATTTTGGGGGCAAGGGGCGGGGACCCCAACCCCTTTTCTTGCTGATATATCAAAAAAAGGAAATAACCCTGAGCCAGAAATTACCATTGGCCCTATTTGGCCCTGTGCCAAACCCGTTCGCTTGGTCTATCCCTTAAAACTGAATTAAACAAAATTGGAATATACGTTAGTTCACATACATATATATATATATATATATATATATATATATATATATATATATATATATATATATATATATATATATATATATATATATATATATATATATATATATATATATATATATATATATATATATATATATATTAAGGGAGCTGGCTTGAATAGAGGTCAGTACGGTCGTTCACTTGAGATGATAATTATGGTTGAAAGAAAAAAAAAATTCAAGGTTACTTACTGCCTAGAACGAACATTAAGACATGGGACTTGGGAATTTTTTCTGGCTCACACGTAATAACCCTGCCATAATAAATGTATTTTCTTTAGCACTTGTATTTGTATATCATATGCTCTTTCTCAAGGCTTCGGTTTATTGGGAGTACTCTATTCGCTTTTGTATCGAAGACTTCTTTAACAGATAACTTTGTATATATGTGTGGTTTTAGCTTGATTGTCCTCTCTCTCTCTCTCTCTCTCTCTCTCTCTCTCTCTCTCTCTCTCTCTCTCTCTCTCTCTCTCTCTCTCTCTCTCTCTCTCTCTCTCTCTCTCTCTCTCTCTCTCTCTCTCTCTCTCTCTCTCTCTCTCTCTCTCTCTCTCTCTCTCTCTCTCTCTCTCTCTCTCTCTCTCTCTCTCTCTCTCTCTCTCTCAAGGGTAGATGGTGAATACCAAAACCCACAAAGGGAGACAGCTACTATATATATATATATATATATATATATATATATATATATATATATATATATATATATATATATATATATATATATATATATATATATATATATATATATATATATATATATATATATACTATTTTGTACACCTCATGAACAGTAACTCCAGTAACTAACTGTAGAAGTTGCTCGTTCTGGAAATGGTGGGAGAAAGGAAAGACCAATTTAAGGAAAAAATGTTCAATAGGAATTTTCTCGTAAATTTGTAAGACCAATGCAAAATCTGAAAACTTCTATAGGAAAATCTGAAACATTATCCAATCGGAAAATTTGTGATGTTGATTTGTAATGTGGAAACTTATAAGGAATTTCTAATGGAAACCACTGTGAAATTTCCAGTGGAGGACCTCTAGGGAATTTTCAATATAAACCACTTAGGAATTTCCAGTGCAAGCCTGTAAGAAATTTCTCATTGAAACCACTTGGGAATTTCAGGCCTCTAGGGAATTTCCAGTGGAAACCACCTGGAGAATTTTCAATGGAAGTCTAGGGAATTTCCAGTGGAAATCACTTGGAATTTCCAGTGGAAGCCTCTAGGGAATTTCCAATGGAAACTATTTGGGAATTTCCAATGGAAACCACTTGGGAATTTCCAATGGAAATAACTTGGAAATTTCCAGTGGAAGCATGTAGGGAATTTCCAATGGAAGCCTCTACGGAATTTCCAAGTGGAAACCACTTGGGAATTTCCGATTAGAAAATCAAAATTTCAGGTTTTCAAACCCCAAAGAATCGCATGAGAAACCTTATTGTCCTTTTAAAGAATTTAGGCATCGATCCTATCGGAATTAATGAGAAACAGTTTTAGGAATGAATAAAATTTGGGTGTTACGGACACGTTTGCTCGAAATAAACAAATTCGATGCCGACATGACTAATAAAAAAAGCTGATAAAAATTGAATTGCTTTTAAATGGACTTTGATTGTACTTTTCTGGAATATATATATATATATATATATATATATATATATATATATATATATATATATATATATATATATATATATATATATATATATATATATATATATATATATATATATATATATATATATATATATACATATTAAATTAAAAATAATTAGGAAGCTTATAATTATTTCTAATTTTGAGAATTATAATTAAAATATACATTAATTAATTAAATATTATATCAAATACTTGTAAATATATTATTTTGAATAATATTACATTATATTTTATTATGCTAAAGTGCAATATTAAAAAAAAATATAATAATAATAAACTTTGCGTTTAATGGGTGACGCCATTGCGCTCTAAAATAACGGAAATTGTTTTCGAAATTCAGGCTAAAATTTATTGAATATTCAAGCGTTTCCATTCGGGTGGAATTTTATATTAAAATAAATAAATATTGATAGGAATCTTAAAGGAATATTAATTCTTGTGACTGCTCCATTTTTTGGCGGGTAGGGCGGTGAAAAAAATTTTTTTTTTTTTTTGGAGGGGGGGGGGGTGAATTTATTTTTTAAAAGTAACTACTATCAAAAATATTGCATAGAAATATTATTTGTAATCTTTCTTTAATAGAATTTACAAAACTATTTGAGAAAATAAAATATCTAGGATGGATTTATGATAATACTTTGATTTTTATATATAAAAACTACAAATATTTTAAACTACGTTAAATTTATGTAATTATCTTTTAAAAAATTAAATATTTTCTCCTGTGTTCACGTCTCTTTTCAACTTACATAATTACCAAAACTGAAACTGATAATACTTAAATAGTGTATAGTAGTATACTACTTACTTTTGGCGGGTGCTAGATTCTGTCGAAAAATGTAGGTAAATCTGACAACCTTTCCGACTTCAAGTTCTTTCGTGAGGTTAAAATGTGATTTGAAAATACATATATTAATACGTATCTTTTTTCTAATAGGCCTTTTGCTATACATTAGTTACTACTCTCTAGCCACAGCTTAATAATTAGGCTTTGACCTGACTGTAATAGCCTAGGCCCCAGTCCCCAGCCCCCAGTCCCCAGGTTCAAAAATTTATCCAAAAAAATAAGAAAATAAAAATTATAGAATTTTTTAATTATATTTGCTAATTTTGACAGCTGACTCATCAAAAATATTAACGATGAACAGATCAGCATTTTTAAGACTATCCATTTTTTGAATTGATTTTTTATTTATTTATTTTTTATTCTAATATCAAAATTTTAAATTAATTATATTGGAATTTATTTTCAATTTTTATTTAAAATTATAAAAATAATTTTAATAAAAAAAATGGAGAAATAAAAAATTTTATATATATATATATATATATATATATATATATATATATATATATATATATATATATATATATATATATATATATATATATATATATATATATATATATATATATATATATTATATATATATATATATATATATATATATATATATTACCTATGGTGAACCTATATTTTTCGATTGGATTCCCATTGAAATGGGTGTTTTGGCTTACGAGTAAACTCTCTCTCTCTCTCTCTCTCTCTCTCTCTCTCTCTCTCTCTCTCTCTCTATATATATATATATATATATATATATTATATATACACTGAAAAAACTGTTTGGTTATTGTAACCAAATTTTTTTGGTTAAAATTTTTTTAACTAAATTTTTGTTAGTGGAGCGAAAATTTTCGTTACTGTAAATAAATGAAAAAAATTAACCAAATTTCCTTAGTTGTCATAACAAAAGGATTTTGGTTGGAAAACTTAGTAAGGATAAATAAATAAGGTATGTGGCCGTAACTAAATTTACTTATTATTTTCAACTAAATTGAACACTTGTTTGGCAACAAAAGATTTTGTTGCTGATGCTTCAAAAATTGGTTATAACTATTAAAATTTACACACACACATACACACACTCACACACAAATGTGCCACGCAAACACGCATAAACACACACACACACACACACACACACACACACTATATATATATATATATATATATATATATATATATATATATATATATATATATATATATATATATATATATATATATATATATATATATATATATATATATATATATATATATATATATATATATATATATATATATATATATATATATATATATACCGTGGCTCAAATGGTAGAGTGATTGACTCACGTGCTTGAGGGCACCGGTTCGATCCCACTTGGGGATCCTAGGCATATATACTACCTAGAAAAGTTCCTCTCCTAGAATAGGGCAATGCCCGTGAGATGTGAATTTTTATTTAAATATATATATATATATATATATATATATATATATATATATATATATATATATATATATATATATATATATATATATATATATATATATATATATATATATATATATATATATATATATATATTATATATATATATATATATATATATATATATATATATATAATTAATAACTTCATGATGTTTTCTAAACTGTCTTTATGTTTCATATGTTATTTATTGTATATTATACCATATAATTATATTAGACTGTGTTTATACCGCAAATTTTGGTTATATACTGATAATTTCATTAAACTTGGCACAATGCAATTACGTCACAAACTCGAGATTTGTCAACTCTGCAACGCTAGTTCGCGCGGTGGGATTTCTCTCTGCTTGGAGTGTTGGAATTGTGTACAATGTGTAGTTTATAGTCTGAAATTTGTAATAGAATTTGTTTTTTGTTTGTGTTTTCTTTATAAATTGGTGTTTAGGTCTAGACTCATCTACATTCTTTATTAATTAGAATTATCTATGATCATGAATGAATTTCTAAAACAGTGGAATTTTAGAATACCATTATTGGAAGGTAAATAATAGTTCTTATTCTGTTTGTACATACTTTTGCATATTTTATATTACATTGCGAAAACTTCGCCCAATACTTAACATATTACCTAGAAGGACCATATAGCCTATAGCCTATGTTAGATTTACATGGTCTGTCACAATATTGCATTATAGTAAAATGTATAATTAAAATTTTATAGCAATGCCTGGCCTGTTGATTTACTGATGATCAATAAGTAATGCCAATATCAAAGAGTAGGCCTACTTATGCTAAAGTAAAAAATAAGGATATTTTAATTAAGTTGTGTAATTGTTGAGAATTACTACTTAACGATTTTTTCAGTTAATGTTAAAAGTAAAAGAAAGTGATTGCATGATAATATATGTAGACCTAAGGCTGAATCTAGAAGCTTATAGTACCCCTGGTAATAATTCGATCTGGTACGATTCCTTTATTTTTCACTATATTGAAATATATGAAGTCAAAATATGTTTAAATGCATTCTACACATACTATTAATTTACAGTACAGTAATATAAACATATAAAAAAAAAAAGAAAAACTATTAAAAAAAATAAAATACATTTTTACTCCAAATTGTAATACTGTTCTTTGATTGTCCTTCGTTTGTACAAAAATAAGGAAAATAATTTAATTGCTATATTCTTTGTTTGTACAATAATAATTTAATACTAGTTTGCTATATTTGTCCTTAAATCAGTATATATATATATATATATATATATATATATATATATATATATATATATATATATATATATATATATATATATATATATATATATATATATATATATATATATATATATAAATTAGGAGTCATTTAAACATTTCTGAGAAAATCTAATAAAAACTATTTTTTACCAAAATTCACAAGTGTAATGTATATATATATTTGTGGTTAAAGTCATTTAAAAAAATTTAGCGCACACAATTTTACTTTAGTTCCCCATTTAATTCCAATTTCTTTTAAATAAAGAAAACAGAAATATCCGTCTGAATGTTGTTCAATTTATACTTGAAAAGAAAGAATTGGACAGTTTAAAAGACAGTCAATTTCATTTTAGTAGCATAAATTTTTTTTTTTATTAATTTTTTGGAAGTTTTTTTTTTTAATATATATTTATACTACTTTCATGAAAGAAAAGTATGTGTAGAATGCATTTCAATATATTTTAACTTCATATTTTCAATATAGTGAAAAATAGAGAGGTATCGTGTCAGATTGAATTATTACCTTACCCCTTGCTTATCCATATGTTGATGTAACTTTAAATTAAATATCAAAAGGGAGATACTTTCTATCAATTACATCATGTGGTTAAGCATTCCAGTAATTGACCACCCAGCTGCTGAAATTTTCTCATGTCTAGTCTCTAGGTGACGAGTCTTTTTTTTAACTTCTTAGTATGAGCTTTGGTCATCCTATTATGATGTAAAGGGAAAAATTTGTTTACATTTAATCTGTCAATTGATGAGAAAATTTTAAGTAATTGAATTATATCTCCTCTGGAAAGCATCATGAGTTCTCATTGCATATGGACATGGTTCACTCACTCTGAACTCGTGATGGCTTGAAGGGCAGTATTTTGTCTGCATGGAAGAACGGCATATCCTTTCATCTCCCCTATAGATAGGGACATTGACAATTTTTTTTTTTTCTTTTTAAATACCTTTATACAACTTTACCATATAATTATACTAATTACATCGCCATATGTAATTATTTATATTCTAAAGTATTACATATTGTCTATGACATTCTGTTTTATTCATAAGTTTTTCATATGAAAAAATAATATTTACAAATGGAAAGTTTTTCAAGGATCGTGGATGCTCCTAACTCCTTAATCATGAAATATATAGATATATAGTTCTCGCTACATGCTTGGGAGGAATGGAATATCAGATGAAAACCTTTACTATAGAGATGTACCGATACCAGTAAAGAGGCCGATACCGATACTCTATTTTTTTAGGTGCCGATACCGATACTTTAATTATTATAAGAAATACACAGTAATAAGATAGAAAATTTGTGTACTGCTAGGCAACTGAGGATTGCATTCTATGTACAACCAATACTTAGTCATGTATTTCATATTTGGTTGTGCCCAAGTATATTTTATAAATTAAAATATTATCTTTTAGGGATAATAAATGGAAATATAATACTAAAAACTTTTTTATGTTTGTGTTTATTCAAAAAATATTCCATTTCCATTTTCCAGTAAGTATTAACAAAGTTTAGCTACTCGTTTTTGTTTTAACATGATTACAATTTACAAGAAGATTCTTTAACTAGCTACAGTATAAAGAATAAAAAGTAATGAAAGAAGAGACCTCAAATAATCAGCAGAAAAGACAAAATATAAAAAAACGCTATTATTCAAACATGACATAATATACTCCTTTAAGGTAAAGACATCACTTAGTAGTCGAATTCAAAGTATCGGAGTATCGGCCAAGTTCAGCCATATTAACCAATACCGATACCCAAAAAAATGACCGATACTGCCGATACTATCGGTACATCTCTACTTTCTACTATATATATATATATATATATATATATATATATATATATATATATATATATATATATATATATATATATATATATATATATATATATATATATATATATGGACTGACCAGGGCCTCAGCCAACCCCAGTGATTTTTACTGGCCCCAGCTAAAAATCAGAGAAAACCAGGGTTTACCTCCTGGGGTTTGAGCTTAGTATGAGCTCTGGTCAGCCTATTATGATGTAAAGGAAATAATTTGTTTACATTTATTTTGTCAATTGATGAGAAAATTGTAAATACATTAATCATATCTCTCCTGGAGAGCATCTTGAGTTCTCATTGCATGTGGATGTGGTTCATTCTAAACTGGTGATGATCTGAAGGGCAATATTTTGTCTACTTAATGGTGGATTAAATGAAACAATATAAGAAAATCAAAATTTTTCTTCTTGCTTTTTCAATATTTTCTTTTTCTTTTCTGTTTCTTTTGACCGCTCCTCTTCTGCTATTGGATGTTCATCTTTGTGTTTTGATTTTAGATTCCCCCATAAAGATTTGGTTGAAAAATTTTTACTTGGGGCACCAATAGGTCCTCTTCTAATTTTCTGGCTGCAGATGTTGCATTTAGCTATTTTGAGCCTATCCTGAAACATTGTATAAAGTACAGTACTCCCATACTGCTGAAGCTGATCTTTTAGCTATAGTGACTGAAAGTATAAACAAAATGATTTTGAAATAATGTAGCCAAATGATACAAATTTGGTACACAGCAATGAAATAACAATGATATGTATAAATAGAGGTTATATTGATCATTTTATATATTGCATTTTTTCAAACTTTAACTTTAGGTCTTACCTGTTGAATAACTATTGTGAATCAGGAATAAAAAAAAAAAAAATTATTTTTTTCAAATTTTTATTTATACAAAATCTGTAATTTTCTGAAAAATGCATATAATCATTAATTTAAGTGAATCTTGACTATTCTACTCCTTTATAATTAAATCTAATTTTCTTAACCTAAAATTTCAGTGCTTTAGACCTCTTTAAATATTCTATGCAATCCTGGCCCTGGCAAAATTCCAACCGTGGTTGGTCCCTATATATATATATATATATATATATATATATATATATATATATATATATATATATATATATATATATATATATATATATATATATATATATATATATATATATATATATATATATATATATATATATATATATATATATATATATATATATATATATATATATATATATATATGAACTGACTGGGGCAGGGGTTTCCTAAAATTTGTAGAGGTTAGAAGAACTGAAATTTTTTTAAAGAAAATTAGATGCAATTTTAATGATTTATTTAATTATAAGGAAGGATGTAGAACAGTCAACATTCACTTAATGATTATATGCATTTTCTCTGAAAAGTTTAAAATATGTACAAAAATTTAAAAAAAATTTTTTTTTTTTTTTTTTCTGATTCACAATAATGATTCAACAGGTTTTCTTAGGTAAGACCCTAAGTTAAAGTTTGAAAAAAATGTAAGATATAAAATTATCAATATAACTTGTATTTATACATATCATTGCTATTTTATTGCTGTGTATCAAACTTGCATTGTTTAACTATATTATTTCTTAATTATTATTATTTTTAAACTATCAGTTGCTATAGCTAAAAGATCAGCTTCTGCAGTATGGGAGTACTTTACAATGTTTCAGGATAGGCTCGAAATAGCTAAATGTAACATTTGCAGTCAGGAAATTAGAAGAGGACCTCCGGATGCCCCAAGTAAAAATGTTTCAACCAAATCTTTATGGGGGCGTCTAAAATCAAAACAAAGATGAACATTCACTAGCAGAAGAGGAGCAGTCAAAAGAAAAATAAAATATTGAAAAAACAAGAAGAAAAATCTTAATTTTCTTATATTATGTTTGATTTAATCTACCATTAATAAATATAATTTGCCATTTTAACCCCAGCAGGCAAACTGCAGTTTTCCCTGATTTTTAACCGAGCCCCAGTTGGTCCATATATATATATATATATATATATATATATATATATATATATATATATATATATATATATATATATATATATATATATATATATATATATATATATATATATATATATATATATATATATCAGGGCCCTAGTCAGGAGGAGAGGATATGGGGATCAAACCGTCCTCCCATAAAATTATCCTATAAGGTTTCTTGGTAGAAGAAATAATTATGCATTTCTCAGAGTATCATTTATGGACCTATACAAATTTTATTCCTGGGATAATAGGGATATTCAAATTTAATTTAAACTAGTGACCAATTCATGTGTTTGTTACTTTAACATTATATAGGTGTCTGATCCTGAAGAACTATCCTCTGACTTAAATGGAAATGCAGGACACAAGCCAATTTCAAGGAAAATGAAGCTTGATGATGGGGTAGATACAGAGGATTCATTTGCAGTAGCAACATCATCAGCAGCAATGCCAAAATTTGAGGTGATCGTAACTAACGTATATATATATATATATATATATATATATATATATATATATATATATATATATATATATATATATATATATATATATATATATATATATATATATATATATATATATATATATATATATATATATAAAGAATTGCAATTGAGGATTTTATTTAAAAGTTTTTAATAATGAACTTTGCATAATATAGATATTAAAGAAATTTTGAAAAGAGCATCAAAAGGACAAATCATGTTAAGAAATTATGAACTATATGGGAAACTTGAGAAAGTTCACAGAGATGATATAGTTCAAATTTTAGTTGATCATTGCATTGAACAGGAGCATTTTATTATGGAGTAAATTTTTAAATTAAATACTGTTAACAGGATAAAGTGTTGGTATTCTTTGAATATATATTTAAAATTAATAAAATTAATTTCTGAGATAATACATTAAATGTTTTAGAACTGAAATGCAAATATCTGCATGCCACACTTTTAATAATAATTAAAATATTTGTCAGTTTTTAAATATTTTATGTTCTATGCGGTGAGCCTCTACATTGAAACTATAGGTAGTATTGTTAGTGATTTATACTTGTTGCTGGAATAGAATTCATTTGTAACAGGATAAAGTTTCTTCTTTCATATTCTATATTTCCAATCACATGAGTCTTGCAAAAACACTTTTTCAAAGTCAAATAGCTTTGGCCTTTTTTTTTTTTTTTTTTTTTTGGGGGGGGATATATATATATATATATATATATATATATATATATATATATATATATATATATATATATATATATATATATATATATATATATATATATATATATATATATATATATATATATATATATATATATATATATATATCACAGATCTGTAAACAAGATAATGCAATTTTATGATTATCTTATTCCTAAATTATTTCCAAAGGAGGATTCGAATACCTACTTCATTCCACCTCAAACGGACGGCATACAACAGAAAAGAACCTAAGGAAAGTTCATTGAAAGGTACCGGAATATCAGACAAAAGTTTCGAAAACTTGGATTATATTCAAAACAAAATTTTAAAAGTGGAACTAAAAAATCTGTTAACAGTATCACATTGAATTAAGGTATTATATGTATTTTTTATTTGTTTTATTAAATAACCTACGAATTTTTTTTTAATTTAAATAATTATATTTTAAAGTTAGGTAATAAATAAAAATCTATTAGATTATTGAATGAAAAATTGTCTTAAAATAATAAGATAATTTGGCAAACTTTTCAGGTGACTATTTGTCAGAGGAAGAATATTTTGAAAAGCAGCAATGGCAGAAATTTAATAGACAACCTTGGGGACTAGTTGAACAAATATGGAAGGAAACTTCTGCTAACAGAATATTAGTTATTCACCATAACTAATAAGTACCATAAGCAGTACTTTGCTTGATTGACCAATATTGGAGCATGCAAATGGAATACATTCTGGTGAATATATATATATATATATATATATATATATATATATATATATATATATATATATATATATATATATATATATATATATATATATATATATATATATATATATATATATATATATATATATATATATATATATATATATATATAATAGGCATGTCTTCTTAAAGTGGAAGAATTATACTATTCTATTTTTTTGTTTAATTAGGTAAACATTGATTTTACGACTGTTCGGCACTTCTGCTAAATTTTATCTCAAGTGGAATTTGAACAAAGAAAGTATTAAACATTTGATGATGGAGAGAATCAAAGATAAAACATGTTTTAAAAAGTGTTTATCCGGAAAATTCAGGAGGTAGCAGTAATTTATGTTTGCTTTCATTTTAATTATGATTTTTATGAAAATTTACTTATTTGAAAATAGTAATTAATGATAATTATAAGATATTCATGTTTTACTGGAAAATGTTTTTATAAATCACATAGTTTAATGAAAGGCATGACCTCCATTATTATATATTAATGTTGAAATATAATTATGCCTATTATATTACAAAATTTAGTTTTGAGTAAGAGTGTGAAGTGTGTGTGTTTGTGTTAGATATTTTGTTATTAGTCCTTTAATTGTTTCAGACTAGAATCTTTCCAATAAAGTTTGAGGTCGAACTTTTATGATAAATTACAACTCATGAATACGGTTTCTTAGGTTTTAACATCCCTGTTTATTTTCTTAGGAGAAGATGCTGTGCTTTTGTATTTACTACCGTTGCTGCTAAAACCAAAAATAAATTTCGCTTCCATTAAAAAGAACACATTTTGGAAACCTTACAAACGTGATATGCAAGAGGCTTTTGTGATACATGTTCAGGTAATTTTTATTGAATTATTAATAGATTTTATTATACTTTGCTATTAACTAAATCGTAACAGTAGCAATATCGTCAGGCTTGTCCAGGTACTTTTATCTCTCTTCTTCTCATCTACATAAAAAAAATGGCGTCCGTTAACAGTTCCTCAGTTCCAACTAAAAATTACCTCTCATAAACTTCGTATTCTTCCCCATCACCACTTGGGATTTGTCGGCCACCGGTGATGAGGTTCATGCCGCCGAGGAACTGCTGATGTGTTCTCTTGCCGGTCTTTTTTTTATTGATTTATGTAGCGTGCGCGGTCTTCAATCTAATTTCAACTTGTTGAAAACCACCTCTCTTCGTCTAAACCTTCAGTTCTTGTTCTTGATCGAAAGTCAGGTGTCTGAACTTTCTGACAGCAACTCCTATTCTATTCCCTCCTACTATCTCTATCCTCAATTTTCTTAAAAAAGGCGGATGTTGTGCATATGTACGCCACGATGTTGCCGATTCAATCTATATATATATATATATATATATATATATATATATATATATATATATATATATATATATATATATATATATATATATAATA
>SEYY01011278.1:15000-20000 GCA_009176605.1 Armadillidium nasatum | reverse complement strand
TCGACCTATAGCTTTCACTTGTATCCTATCTAAAGTCTTTGAAAATATTTTTAAATCATATTTCCTGGATCATTTATAAGCTTACTCCGTTCTTTCAGATCATCAGTATAGCTTTCGACACTCAAGGTCTACTGGTGACATTCTTTTCTATCTTACAGATCTATGGTCTCCTGATCTTAGTGACTACTAAGAGTCTTGTGCGATGGTGTTTAAGATAGAGCTTTTTGACCGGATTTGGCATGCGTCAGTGCTCTCTAAGCTTCCTTCTTTTGGGTTTCCTCCTTCTCTTTGTTTACTCATGTCTAGTTTCCTCCCAAATCGCTCCATGTCATCACTTGTTGATGGAGCGACTTCTTCATTCTTCATTAATTGTGGTGTTCCTCAGGATTCAATAATATCTCCTACTTTATTCCTTCTTTTAACCAACGATCTCTTCAGTTACACTGCAGACTCTGTTTCATTCTTATGTAGACTACTCAACTCTACATTCTTAGAATAATTTCAAATCTGCTCCTTCTTTTGCTTCTAGAGTAGCCTCTCTTCTTCAGCTTTCAGATTCCATTCGATGAGGTCACAGAAACCCTGTGAATTCAACTCTTTTAAACTCAGTTTCTTCGCATCTCCCTCCCTAAAACACCCCCAAACTTTTCTATCTTCTTCGACTTCTCTCCCCTCATATAACATAAACATTCTGAATAACATAAACATTCTTGGTATGAGCTTAAACAACAAATATCTTGAAAACCTCAAATCACAACTATTGGAAAGATGGCCACAAGGGAATCTAGTGGTTCTGTTCAGGTTGCTGGAATTTTTTTCTTCTGAACAGATATTCCAATTATTTAAGGGTCTTATCCACCCCTGTATGGAATGCTGTTCTCACTTTGCCGGGGGGAGGGGCTCTAGTTCCACCATTCTTTTGGACAGGGTAGAGTCTAAGGCTAAAAAATCTAAAAAACTGTTCACAACTTTCATACTCACTTGACCCTCTTTAATATAAAGACAGCTGCTCGAGAGAGTTGATCTCTCTCACTCCACCACCATTGTACCGCCCGCGTAGCACAAGGTGTGCCTTATTTGCACATGAACTGTGTGTGAGAATTGCAACTGCAGGCTGAATCGCTGTGGTACCTATTTCTTTCCAGTCACCTCTGTTATGTGGAACTCTTTACCATCTTGTTTTTCCCTGCTGCTTTTAATTTTTCTCTATTTAAAGCCTCCATCTTTGCTCACCTGAAGGATTAACATTATTCTTGGAATTAGGAGGGTTTTCTTTATTTTTTATATTCTTTTTTTAATAAAGCTCCCTATTCGCAAAGGGCTTTGCGAATGATTGGTGGTAAAATAAAGGAATAAATAAAGAAATAAAATATTACTTATTCTTCACGATCTTCGAATTATTTTTTAAAAAAATCTCTCACATTCCAGAAAGAACATGAAACTTTTTTTTCTGAGCTTTTCCGTTTTCTTCTCAGCTCTTTTGATAAATATTAAAAATGTGTCTACGATTCCTCCCATTAGATATGACGGTGAGAATATAGTAATTCTTTGCTTTTCTTATATTATTTTCATAGCATCAATTTGTTTGTATTTAAGATTAATATTTATATATTAAAAAAAAAGGTAAAAAATATTTTAATTTATTAAAGATTCCATTTTCCTATAATTTCTTTTCCTTTCATATATATATATATATATATATATATATATATATATATATATATATATATATATATATATATATATATATATATATATATATATATATATATATATATATATATATATATATATATATATATAAATATATATATATATATATTACATAGCTTGTAGACTTATATCACAGAGAGATTGCTCACCTGATTCCAAAGCTGATGTTTCCTGCATATTGAAGAGATGTCCCTCTGGTTTACAATGTTGTTATGACGGATGCTCCTTCAGCTGCTATCCTTATCTAAAAGAAATTATTGAACGAGAACCTGCGAGATAGGAAGTAATTTATATAAAGTTTTAAGTTGAAATTAAAAACATGTAAATTTAAATTAAAATTTTTTATCCTATAAGAACATATGCTTGTATAAATGAAAAAGAACAATTATGTAGTTTAATATATCATATGATAATATGAAAATGTTGTTCCACAGTTTTTCATATTAAATAAATGAAAGTTGCCTATGATAAAAGGTATGTTTTAGAAATCCTTTTGTGGCGGACACTGCCTCATAAAAAGTGTTCAGTACTTTTCGTATTTCAATACTTTAGTATTAAGTCTGTTAAAACCATTCTTGCTTACATACATATAATGTTCTGTAAGCAACAGTTTAACTGGCAGCTGAAAAAATGAACATAATGTATAAGTCTTAAGGCCGAGAAAAGGGCAAAAAAAGGATGAGGTTGTCGTTGTAGATGAGTCGATGAATGTGTTTTTAAAGCTGATGGGATGAATATGTTTCTCCCAATCTCAAAAATAAAAAATAAACTATTTTTTCTCCTCAAAAATTAATGGTATAATCCTTCCTGTTTTTGTGTTATTTATTCAGGTAAAAACGGTGATATTTATAGGAAGTAGGAACTATTTCTAATACCACTCTTGCTAAATTTCATGCACCTCAGAATTGTTGCAGGGGTATTATTCAGTGCGCTAAGCTTGCTTTCACTAAACTAAAAGAGTCATACGTCCTTGGCTCTCTTTCAGATAGACATTCTTAAACTCTGGCCAAAAAATCTCAAATTATTTCTGAAAATCTTCTTTTCCTTCCCTTATTTGGTTTGATGAATCTTTTTTTCTCTCCCTTTATTTACTAATTTAACCTTAAATGATTATTTTATCTCCTTTTACTTTCAGGTTTTTGAAGTCTTTACATTAAATTTCATTGGATCGCATGCATATAATAGTATATCTATGAATGTTTGGATGGCAAAAAGCTAGGACAGCCTTCCTGATAGAACATGCAAAAGTGTCTGTGATAATTCCCCTTCAACTCTACTCTCTCTGTATTAAAATTAAAACCTTTCTTCAGTGATGGAATTTGAATTTGTCTTTCCAAAAATAAAAAATAAAATTAAAAAAAAAAAACTGGACAAATGGTTTTATTCAAACTATTGACTAAATAAAAATTATATGTAAATCTGTTTCACATTAAAAGAATATAAGTCAAATTTTAACATTAAGGATGGAACTTGCTTGCTCATTCCATTAGTAACAAAGTTTTCATTCTTGCCAACAAAGGTCGAGACTTCAAAGGTGAATTCAATTTTTAATTAATGAACTTGAAGAAATTGCCGAAATTAATATTTTACTATTATATTTTTAATTTTCAAATGATAATGCATAATTTCCAGTATATGCGTATTTTATCAAGTTCAAAAACTTTTTATGAGATCAGCCAATTTGAAAACATTTCCCTTAATAATTGCAATGATCTTCGATCTGTGCGTTCTGTAGTTCCATCTTTCTAAACCCACAGATTGGGCTCTTCAAGCTCAAAGTGTTACAGTTGTGGACTTGTAAAGTTTTTAAGCAAATGAAAGTAAAGGTCAGAGGTTACGGCCACAGTTTCGTCACATTCTTGTAAGAAATAAGGACCCTCGATCCAACATCGGTATCACAGTCTCTCGACGGTATTTTGCATTAGCATTAGCAGGTTGTCTTCAGACCAATAGCCAAAATTATGTTTGCTTGCATAGACACTCAATTGTAAATGAATTTCGTCACAGCATAAGAAAACAGTATTTTTCGGAACATGCTGCAGAATTTTCTCGTATAACACTCTGCTTCCTAACCAATCTCTGGCATTAAGTTCTTGCAAAACTATCATTTTGTATTAAAGTATTGATTTGCAGTGAATTGTGGGAGCGATGGTCAAATGGATAGCTTTATGATTATGTTCTTAGGAATACTAAGTTTGTGTACGTCCGCCTTGAGTGAATTCAACAGACGGATTGTTTTTATGCTAGTTTTTACTAGTTCCTCAAACAATTTTTCAGTGAAAGTATTGTCCAAATTCTGTAGCAGCCTTGACAGTCCTCAGAAACATTTCAGATTATAAAATAAATTGTTGATGAAATAATTAGAAATTTTATTTAAAACAAAATTTTAAAAAGCTGAAAAAGTATATGGTCCAGAATATTAAATATATAATTCCAGAAGCTTATTAGAATTAGGGACCTTATATAAAAAGTAGAGCTGTCGGAGACACTTTCTCCATTTCTGAAACAGTCAATCAAAATCGGTGTAGTTTGTCCAATAATTTCAATGTCTCCTCGTGGTGTTGTGATGTGAGAGGAGAGCAATGAAAAGAGATGGCGGGGTGAGATGATAAAACATGATTGGTAGTGGGATGCGGTAAGGAAAATTACGGTGAGTTGACCAATCATAAATAAATGTATGTGTTACATCCAAATGTAAATTACTGTGTTTTATATTTATTAATTAGCAATAAATTATTTTTTAACTTTGATATTGTTTTTCTGTATATTTTCTCAACAGTCTACAAGTAATTATAAACGATTATAATTATGTTCGGCAAAGGGTTTACTGCTGAATATGAGAATGAAAAGTACCTAAATACTTTTCATGAGAATAAATATTTTTAATTAAAAAAAAAAAAACAATTAATTAATTACATTTTATTAGCAATTCAGTATAAAGTCAAAAATCGTAATTAGAAAATATAGAAGTAAAAAGGCAGATTCTTCTATGTTATTATAAAATAAAAAAGTGCTTCTATAACTTAAATGTAAATAGGCTCTAAGATGTTAATACTTTAGAGGAATTATATTAATCATAAGGATCAGAGGGCTTCTTCCTATAATGAGAGCACTTGTGGGAACATCCGTCAAAGCAACAATACTCTCCAGGGGGACATGTCTTAAATAAACATGAAGGAGGAGGTTTATAATCAGGCGGGCAATGTTCCAAAAGAGGGTAACACACTGCAAAAAAAATCACAGCTTATATATATATATATATATATATATATATATATATATATATA
>SEYY01011278.1:0-7500 GCA_009176605.1 Armadillidium nasatum | reverse complement strand
TATATATATATATATATATATATATATATATATATATATATATATATATATATATATATATATATATATATATATATATATATATATATTATATATATATATAAAATTGCAGTTGTAATTATAAAAATAGAAGCAATTTAACTATAATTATACCTGTACACCTGTAAATTTAATCACAGGTGCGAAGGAAGTATAATATTAAATTGAATTAATTTTTGCTTTGGAAGCAACAGTGGTAAGTCGGTCTAAATTTTCTCATTTTTGGAATTGTTTTCAAAATTTGTTCAAAAGACTTTGTAAAGTTTCTAATTTAAAATTATCTATTAATTGTTTATAATATGAAATATTATTTGAAAATGCTAAGTAAATAACATTCTTTTTTATTTTAAATATTATTATTATTATTATTATTAGTATTGTAACTATTTTTATTTTCAATTCTTTTATTATTACTATTATTATTATTATTATTATTAGTATTATTTTATTATTATTATTATTATTATTATTATTATTATTATTATTATTATTATTATTATTATTGTTGTTATTAATATTATTATTATTTATTATTATTTTCATTTTTATTATTATTACTATTATTATAAATATTACTATTATTATTAATATAATAATGATAATTTTTTTTTTTTTTTTAAAAAAAAAAAAAACTATTATTATTATTATTAATATTATTATTATATTATATCATATAATAATAATAATAATATATAATATAATAATGATTAATAATAATAATAATAATAATAATAATTATATAAATAAATAAAAAATAATAAAAATTAATAATAATATTAATAATAATATATAATTAATAATAAAAAAAAATAATAAATAAAAAAAAAAATAATAAATAATTTTTTTTTTTTTAAATAATATGTTATAATAATAATAATAATAATAATAATAATAATAATAATAATAATAATAATAATAATAATAATAATAATAATAATAATAATAATAATAATAATAAGAATAATAAAGAATAATAATGATAATAATAATAATAATAATAATAATAATAATAATAATAATAATAATAATAATAATAATAATAATAATAATAATAATAATAATAATAATAATAATAATAATAATAATAATAAAAATTCAAATTCAAAAATTTTTATTCATTGAACGTACACTGTAATTTACAAAATGCAGTAGGTCCTATGCTACTAATTATACTAATACTAATATGAATAACGACAATAATACAATAATAATATAATAATAACAACAATGGTAATAGCAATGAAAGGACTGTACAGTTCTCAGAAAAGGGACTTCTAAGGGGATACACAATGGTTTCCATTGAGCCCCAAGGTTTAGTAGTTTAAATAAGTTATTTAATTTTATTATTAAAAGTAAATTCTAAAATGGTGCATATAACAAAATAGGGGATAAAGATCATGCTAATTAATACAATTATCTTTTAAAATTAATAATAATGAAAATAGTAATTATATTATTAATTTTTATATCAATAATAGTAAGATAAATAATATAAGTAATAGTGATGGGAAAAAGAAGATATTCGCAAGTACGATAATGATCGATGTATTATAATGATAATCAAAATAATTGTGGTAAGGAAGTACTAATACTATTATCAACTATGATAATAATAACGATGATGATAATAATGTTTGTATTAGCAACGGCAATGAGGCTTTTATATTGATTTCAAAACTAATTTACATTTGAGAGTATTAACAGTAATATCAAAATTAATGTAAATACAATATTAAACATAGCAATAAAAATTACAATAACAGTAATAGTAATAATTATAATGATAGTAATAATAAAATAATATTGCATGAATATTAGTAGTAAATATTAATAATAATTTTATATTATTATTATTATTATTATTATTATTATTATATTATTATTATTATTATTTTTATTTTTATTATTATTATTTTATCACTTTCATTTTCCTATTATAATTGAATAAAAGTACATCTCTTGGAGTCAAAACTCAGGTTTGGAAAATTTTTTTATTATTATTATTATTATTACTTTGTGCTCTGATTTATATATATATATATATATATATATATATATATATATATATATATATATATATATATATATATATATATATATATATATATATATATATATATATATAATATATATATATATATATATATATATATATATATATATATATATATATATATATATATATATATATATATATATATATATATATATATATATATATATATATATATATATATATATATATATATATATATATATATATATATATATATAAAATTACTCCCTTGAAAAATGTAAATTTCAATACCCAAATATTTGTCCCTCTAAGCTAAACATTTAGCATTAATTTGAATGAATTTGTCCTTTCCTGAGACCAAATATTTCAATTGAGAATTTTTGGAAAAACGAATACATCAATTGACAATATTTTCCTCTTTATCATCTGCAGCAATTTATCTTAATTCAGAAATTTTCTACAGCTACTCTACAACTCTGCATTACTATTAATAAAACCTCTAATATATTTCCACAAGAGATTTTGAGAGAGAGAGGTAAATTTTACAAGGTTGAGGTCAGAGTTACCGATAGGAGGGAAAATGTTGCATTTATATCTAGAAGGAGTAGTGGTGTAGCATAAATTGGTTAGAACGATCTGGAATGTAGAATATTTGGAACAGAGTTAGAAAGGTGATGCTCAAAAGATGCAAAATTAGCAATTACACCACGGACGTTAGCAAATTAAGTAGAAAACCCACTCCTGCGTCCACCTCACCCCCATCCCCATCTCCATGACTCCGAACTCGCAGACATACCATTCAGAACAATAACCACAAACACTAATTCACAGTCTAAAACAATAAATATTTTTAAATAGTAATCTCCCAAACAGAAAAACTTTTAATCCCTTTGAAAACAATAAATAAATAAATTTATTGGAATCGATAAAACTAAGATGTGGATTGATGCATGTTTAGTAATCTAACTCTTACATTCTTCACTAGTGTTTAGTACCGTAGATTTTCACACAACTCTCAAGAGGATTCCATACAAGTTCTCAAAGATTTGTAAATTCAGTAATCTTTTCTTCAAAACAACTTGATAATTAAAAGATATTTTTTTTTCTTTTTCCCAAACTTTTGATATTTAATGATTTAACCCATATTATCTTTTTATTTCTTCAGTACAATTTCAATCCCTAAGTAAAAACCTTTCGTTTGTTATATCAAAGTTGGATATTTGTTCCATTTCAGCAATATTAAGTGAATTAGTGAATTATTTTATTGTTACAATTTAGCTTTTTTAATTCCTTTCAGTTGTAATTTTTTTATTTATTTATTACTTTAAAGAAGTAACTAAATACAAAAATCTCTTGTAATTTTTCATCCAGTTATTTTTTAACACGTTGAATGCCGCGTTGCTTTATTACTTTATTTTTTCAGAAGCAAAATGAAATTCTTATTTTGTGGACTTTGCGTTTTCCTCTTCGTCTTTACGATGAATTTTAATGAAGTATCTTCTGTTCGTCCAATTAGAGATCCTGGTAAGAATTTAATTCTATATCATTTCATATACTATTCTTTAAGATTAATATACTTAAAATTTTAATTAATTTTTTAAAATAAATTTTTCATATTTTATTTCACTTCTTGTTTCAAAAAAAAAATCAGTTTAAAATTTGATTTTTATAATAAATATTTGCTATATATATATATATATATATATATATATATATATATATATATATTATATATATATATATATATATATATATATATATATATATATATATATATATATATATATATATATATATATATATATATATATAATATATATATATAAACTTTGATTATTAGGAGATTGTTACGTTATTATGGGAGGTTGCCCGAAGCATTATGAACCTCCTCCTTCATGTTTATTTAAGACATGTCCCAGTGGTACATTTTGTTGCTTTGACGGATGCTCTTACACGTGCAATCCTATTAGAAAGGATGGCGAAGAGGATTAACAACCATCGTGATAAATAGTATTCATATAAACTATTAAGATCTAAGAACCTATTTTTTTTAAAGTTGTTGAAACATTTTTCTGTTGTATAACATTTAAAAATCTTCCATTTTATTCTTATATTTCGTTTTATGATTTTTGACATTATATTGCACTGATAATAAAATGTAATAAAAAAGTTTTTTTTCTAATTTTTTTTTTATGAAAAAAACATTTTTCTCATTAAAAGTATTAAAGTACTTTTCAGTAGTTGACCCTTGGTCAAAAGTAATTATAACAACTGATAATTAATTTCTATTGATTTTGATAAAAGAAAAATATCAAAGTTAAAGAATAAAAGTACGAGAAAAAAAAGAGACAAATGTAAGAGTATTTATTGCTAATTAAAAAATATAAAGCACTTTAATTTACATTTGCATGCAAAACATACATCTATTTAGGACTGGCCAGCTAACCGCAATTTTCCGTACAACAAAAATTTTAGCTGAATAACTGTTTGAGGAACTATTAAAAGAAATGGTAGGAACTAGTACAAAAATAATCTACCTGCTGAATTCACTTAAGGCGGACGTACACTAACCAAGTATTCCTAAGAGAATAATCATAAAACTATCCATATGACCGTCGCTCCTACAATTCACAGCAAAATAATAGTCTAATGCAAAATGATAGTTGTTCAAGAACTTAATTAGAGAGAGACTGGATGGGTAGTTGATGGTCATACTGCAATTGTTCCAGAATATACTTTTCTCTTATGATGTTAAGAAAATCATTTTCATTTGAGTGTCTGTGGAAGCAAACTTAATTTTCGCCATTGGTCTGAACAGAACCTGTAATACAAAATACCTTCCTTTATTACTTTATTATTAAAATTCACTTCATGTCAGATTTATTCAAGAACAAATTCTTGATAATATTTTTCATTTTATTTAAAATAAAATAATTTAAAAATAAAATTTAAAAATACAATGGATAGATTCTATCAATCGCCCTTTTCGTAATTTTTGTGTAAAAAAAAAAATTCTCAATTAATATTTTTTACAAAATATTAAATTCATTAATTAATGTTAAAATAATAATAATTGTCTGTTTCGCAAGCCTAGTTCCATTTGTCATTTCGAATCTGTTCTATAAAAAGACAAATTGTAATGCTAAATTGTATCTTAATTTGAAAGTTATACGGAAAAGAAAATTATATATAATAATAAATTTTTATTAGAAATGTTCCTCTGTCTTGCATGTACTCGAGTAAACCCTAGTAATAACAATAAAATTGAAAAAAATATATATTTTAAACTCAATATTTAAAAATAAATTATTAATCGAAATATCAACTAATAATTATATAATTCACATTAAAAAAATATTTTTTTTTCGTATTCTGGAACGAAAAATCAAAAAAATTAATCCAGGTGATATTACAGACAAGAACCGAATAATAACAATGAAAATAAATAAATAAATTATAAAATAATGAAATAATAATAATATAATAATAATAATAATAATAATAATAATAATAATAATAATAATAATAATAATTAATTTTTTTTATGCAATGCACTTTATCCCGCATGATGCAGGGTAGTGTCGAAAGATTTTGCATTCCTGCAATCGTACATGGAAGGTTGAAAAGGTTCCCAGCCTTTAAAACCATGCGAAAACTATATTATCAAAAAAAAAAAAAAAAAAAAAAAAAAAAAAAATTCTTTTTTTTCTTCTTCTTCTTTTAATATTTAATTTTCCAATAATTGTCGAAATCAGAAAATTTGCTTCACAAATTTTTTTTTATTGAATTTTTTTAATTTACTATTAAAAATACTGAAATATTATACGAAAATTTTTTTCTTTTTACCTATGGTCAGTATCATTCTTCAAGAATAATTACACAAACAAACTGCAACCTCAGGGAGAAGATCTTGAAGCTCCATATCCAATAGCCTTCTTCTTCCTCGATCTTTTCTTCTCTCCTCTCCTCCTTTCTACTCCTCTCTTCTCTTCTCTTCTCTTCTGACTCCCTTGTGATGTTTCTAACTTTTCTTCTTCCCATCTGTTTCCAAGCACATCCTCTCTCGTCGGCAGCGAATCATTATTATTAATAATATATTATTTTTTTACCTTTACATTTTTTTTTTCCTGTCAGTAGGATCTTCCGAGGAAGATCCTTGGGTTTCTTTGGCCCACGGCGGATACCGCTGGCTTGGCCAGGCCTATCGCGGATTATATAATAATTTATATTATATATATATATATATATTTATTATATAATAATAATAATAATAATAATAATAATAATAATAATAATAATAATAAATAATAATAATAATAATAATAATAATAATAATAATAATAATAATCATTTCACGCATCAACGAAAGAAAACAAAGAAAATACAAAAAAAAAAACTTCATTTCTCTTTCTGTGAAGCAAAATAAACAGAAATAAAAGGACTGAAACAATGGTAATGAATGAACATTTAAAAATTTTAATTTATTTGAAAAAGAAAAAGGAAAAAAAACTGGATTAATTTTTCCTGCTAAGACACCCATGAAGCTTAAATTGACCGAAAATATATTTCATTTATTAACTAAAATACTTGTTCCAATTCTATTTAATCCTAAACTTAAATATTATATTAGATCACTTTTGTTCTCAAACATTACCTGCGAACACCTGAAGGTTTAGTTCATTAAAATGATAGAAAAATAAGTAAATATTTGACAAATAAATAAACAAATAAATAAATAAATATATAAATAAATTTAATTTGAAAATCGTAAGCAATAAGGAAGGAAGAAGTTATGATCTTCTTCAAGCTATAATAAAACCCATCGAACTTCCACCTATTCCTTGTCACACCCAAGGAGTGGAACATGCAATTAGCTTAGTCACTAGGGCCTCAGAAGATCGAATTGGCTATGACAACAGACATAAATATATTCTGAATGTAATAGAATCAAGGAAATCTATTAGAACTTTTGAATACAAAGATCAATGGAAGTAATTGTAATTAGTTTTGTAAAGGTAAGATACATATATTTGTATAACATAGTATATCTAGAACTTGTGTTATTTCATAAATAAATTCAGTTTCATTTCAGTTGAATTCCTAACATTAATTAAAACCTGTTCAATAATAAAAATTTCAATTTTTATCCATTTTTTTCATTTTAGAGGGGGTGGTTAGTATACGAGGAATAGGGGAGATTGCATTGCTCCAGAAATTCACAATGCCATACAGATATCCATACTGAACTCCGTGCAGGGTGTGGAATTAAGATACCAAATTTCGACCCTCCCTAGTATATATATATATATATATATATATATATATATATATATATATATATATATATATATATATATATATATATATATATATATATATATATATATATATATATATATATATATATATATATTATATATATATTTTATATATATATATATATA
>SEYY01011277.1:290000-304851 GCA_009176605.1 Armadillidium nasatum | reverse complement strand
TTTAAGAGTAAATGTACGTCTACGGATAGGGAATATGCCCAGCCTAGCGAACGCTGGCTCTTTCAGCACCTAAAACCACTAACATAAGAGCGTGCTCATTATATCATACTATTTCTGGTACCATACAAAATGGTAACAATATGGAAAATGAACGTTCTAGGATGGTAGATCTCAAAATTTAAAAATTAAGAAAATATAAATAAAAAAAAAAAAAAAAAAAAAAAAAAAAAAATATATATATATATATAAAAAAAAAAAAAAAAAAAAAAAAAAAAAAAAAAAAAAAAAAAAAAAAAAAAAAAAAAAAAAAAAAAAAAAAAAAAAAAAAAAAAAAAAAAAAAAAAAAAAAAAAAAAAAAAAAAAATAAATTAATAATATAATAATATCAAATAAAATAAAGACATAATAATAAATATTTATATGTATTATATTATACAATATATAATAATTTAATCAGTGATATGCCACCACTCAGGGGCTTGAACGCCAGACCAGTATACTGCAAGCCTTAAAGAAGGCCTTTGAGGCTGGAACAAGCTCAGAGTAAAGAGGACCAACCCTCTTTCTGTGGACATATTTCCTCAGCAGAACAGAGAGGTCTGGATTGACCTCTTCTTCAAGTTCAACATCCCTGTCCCCTCCTCCGCGGCTGTAGAGAGATTATTCTGCTTGGACTCTGATATCCTCAGCCCCAAGAGGTCATCTTTGACTGATGAGAACTTTGAGAAGCTGGTGTTCGTCAATGGGAATATGCACCTCTTGAAGGGGAAGTGGTTGTGCCAAAGAGAGGAGGACAACACTAATAATGACGAGAGTTTATAATTAAGGTTAGTCAGATTATGCAAAAAAATAGGTTATGTTAGATCAGATCTTTAATAAATAATAAATGTTTATAAAATACTTCATCTGTATAACATAAATGATAATTCCAATGAACGTCATGTTGCCTTTAAAAACATAAGCGTTTATATATAATACTAGTATATATATATATATATATATATATATATATATATATATATATATATATATATATATATATATATATATATATATATATATATATATATATATATATATATATATATATATATATATATATATTAATAGAAAACATGGTTGTTTTCAATGCCTCAAAATTTTTTCATCTTTCTACTCGACACAATCTTCCACACAACTATGATATCTTCTTCGAAAACACTCAACTCAGACATTCATCTGTTCTTAATATTCTTGGTGTTTCTTTTTCTCGTAATCTTTCACATTACCTCTCTTTCTAAACAAGCTTCTAAGAGTTTAGGTGTTCTGAGGCGCCTTCAGTATTTCTTCAATCCACCCCAGTTGCTTACTCTGTATAGGGGTGTTGTTCGCCCCTGTATGGAGTATGCGTCACACATCTGGGGTGGCTCCACTCATACAGTTCTTCTTGAGAAGGTGGAGTCTAGGGCTTTTCGTCTTATCAACTCTCCTGCTCTCACTAATTCTCTCCAGTCTCTTTCAGCCCGTCGAATTGTTGCGTCACTCTATACTATCGCTATTACAATGGACACTGCTTTTCTGAACTTTCTCGTCGCACACCTCCTCCACTGAGAAGGGCTCGTGCGACTCCACTTTCTACACAGTCTCATCCTTTCTCTGTCCACAGACTTAACCGCTATTCTCAATCTATGTACTCTACTGGTAAAGTCTGGAAAAAACTCCCATTATCTGTTTTCTCAACTTCTTATGACTTACACACCTTCAAACGTCGTTTTATCAGATCACGTCGGCTTTTAATCTGACCAGGTTTCCGTCTTTCCCCCTAACTCTGATGGAGATTTTAGTAGGCCACTGGCCTTTGCCCATCAGAGGTGAGATATATATATATATATATATATATATATATATATATATATATATATATATATATATATATATATATATATATATATATATATATATATATATATATATATAATATATATATATATATATATATATTAGGGATGGAGCGATACCAAAATTTTTACCGATACCGATACCTAAAAATTACCAGATACCGATACCGATACTGGTATCGGTATCGGAAAATATGCCGATACTACTACCGATACTTTACTCTTATACAAAAATTTTGCCGATACCGATACCGATACTGAAAAGGTCGATACCGATACCGATATCGGAAAATATGCCGATACCGATACTTCACTCCATCCCTAATATATATTATATAATTGTAGAAACTGATTAGGCTGTCGGTGAAAAGCGAAATGAGCAATGGAAAATATTATCGAAGGCGTCAAGATATTCAATTGATGAATTGACCATAACTAAAAAAATGAACGAAACCACATCACCAAAATTAATAAATTTATAGTATGAATAATGACCGCATGTAACAACACAGCTGCTATTGAGCGATCGAAAAGGAAGTGATAAAGAATAGATTACGAAATAGGCAAATTCAAAAGTTAAAGCTTTATGTTAGACTCTACCTAATGTCGTAAAGCAGAGGAACAAGAGTAGGAGAAAAGATAAAGATGATAACCAGTAAAGAGCACTTGGTAAAAACTTTAGAAAGAACAAAGATTTAAGGAATAGGTTGATAAATAGAAGGATGAGAGGCATGTAAGTTTTTTTTTGACGTAGACTGAATGAAAATACGTTTGCAACAGCAAGAAAAGGTTGTCGTGAAATACATAGATGAAGAAATTTACCAAGGCAAACTAAAAGCTAGTTAGAGGAATACTTAGAAACAGCAGAGTATATATATATATATATATATATATATATATATATATATATATATATATATATATATATATATATATATATATATATATATATATATATATATATATAGGAGATGGGTGAGGAACAAAGGGGGTTTAAGGGAGGGGAGGGTGTGTGTGATCCAGGTGCTCACACTGAGATTGATTATTGAGAAATTGTGTGAAAAAATTAAATGGGGGTATGTAGGTTTTCTGGATTTGTAAAAAAGCATAAGGTAGAGTGTTCAGGAGGAAGCTGTTTGAAATACTATTGGAAAGGGGTTGAAAAGGAAGTTATTGAAGGGGATCAAAGCTTTTTTATGTTATGATGTCATGTTACCTCTATGTATTTATTTTGCAACATTGTACTTATAAAATAGTGAAACAATAATTACAAATCATAAACGTAACATTTCTGGAATAAATTTTGAGAAACTTGAAACAATTACAATTAAGGGAAAATAACAACATGAAACAAATCTTATTTTATTAAACATCTTGAAAATCAACATATAAACAAACCTACAAACAGATAAAATTAATGAAACACAAAATATTTCATAATCAAATTACATTACCTACCGGCGTTTTATATATCTTTATCCAACGTAGTTTTATAAAATATAAATTCTCCCTACAACTGCCACCTAAACTGGTAGATCTCCTTCAGGTTTTTATAAACCTATTCATTTTATTGTTAAATCAGCAAAGATGCAAATTATCCAAAATAGTTGCATAGAAACTAAGTAAACACATATTTTGAGGGACAATTATTTTACATAAAGACTTTTAATTAAAACAAATTCACACAGTCTAAACTCTTCAAAAATATTAATAATTTAAATTACTCAATTAAATCGGGTTAAATATTTAAAATCAAAATTAGTCCGGGTAAAATTAAAAAAACAATTTAAAGCAATTTTATAAACAATTATTCCAATAAAAGAATTTGAAAGACTGTAGGGGATTTGGTCACCTGATTGTCACATTATAATTAACAAGGGAAGACACAACAATAGGTTTAAACACGTAAATACAACAAAATAGACAAGATAAAAATTACTTTAAAAAAAAAAAAAATTCAGACATAAAACCATTTGAACTATGAATTAAATTTTAAAATATCATCATAAATTAACATACAAGAGAAGTATTTCTAACTTAAGTGAGATGCAGAATAAAATATCAAAACATTTCCAACTATTATTTTAAAAATGCCAATGATAAAGAGCCTCCACATTTAACCAGGATAACAGGTATTATATATCACATAAAGAACGTATATGTCAAATATAAACACTAAGGCTAGAATAATGTAGCAACTAACAATAAATATTGCAAATTAATATTATATTACCAACTAAAGAAACTATCTGATAAGAAAAACATCAAATTTACCCTGAAATATTTTACGAACAAAATAACAGAAACTATATTAATATATTATATATAACATTAAATGCCATACGAAATACTCTTGCTTGTACCAATTTTTAACTTGCCATAAAAGAAACTCAAAAGTAGTTTTATTACTCGAGATTCAAAGCAAGGAACGAAGTGACTAAATTTAAAGTTGTGTTACTTAAAAAATTTTTTGCGATAATTTTCTACTTGTGAAGTATGTGACTCGGTACAAAATAATAATAATAATAATAATAATAATAATAATAATAATAATAATAATAATAATAATAATAATAATATAATAATATATATATATATATAATATATATATATATATATATATATATATATATATATATATATATATATATATATATATATATATATATATATATATAATATATATATATATATATTATGTGCTTCCATTTTACCATGTGCACCTATAGGAAAAAAAATGGTATATAATTTACAATATATATTATATATATATATATATATATATATATATATATATATATATATATATATATATAATATATATATATATATTATATATATATATATATATATATATATATTATATATATATATATATATATATAATATAAATTTTTTTTTTTTTTTTTTTTAATAATTTAATAATAATCAATAAAATAATAATAATAATATAATAATAATAATAATTATAATAATAATAATGATAAAAAGTAATAATAATAATAATAAATGGAATGCATAGAAAATGTTAAAAATCAAATCTTTAAAATTAATAATAATAATAATAATAATAATAAATAATAATAATAATAATTAGTCCTCCCTAAAATGAAGAGTTTCTGTTATTCCTTTTCTTCTTCTTCTTTTAATCTGCTCATCCATCTAAAAATAATAAATAAATAAATAAATAAAATAAATAATAATAATAATAATAATTTAGAGTTCCAGTACAGGTACAAGGGCTTCTTACCTCCTCTTTGAGTCTATTTAATTGCGAAATAAGGGAGTCGAGGAGAACTTGAGTCTTATCCAACTTTGTATTTAGGATTCGGACTTCATTTGCCTCTCCTTCAGCTTCACCAGCAGCTAAAGACATGGCTTGCATATGAGGAAACCAAGAGCGCTCACCTGCCTATAAAAAATAAATAAAAAATGGTTGTTTAAATCTTTATTTATCCAATTATAAAAGATTCAAATGAGGTGAAGTTGTGAATTATATTCTCTAAGTAAGAATTTGAAAAACGAAGCTATGAATAATATACCTCACCTTAACAAGCGCATACACATAACTTTCAGGCCCTGTAAACTCGGTTGTGTCCTTCTCCATCACAAGAACATAAAAATATAAATAATGAAGATGATTATGTTCATATCTGCAATGTTCTTCAAACGTCACAGCCTTATTGTCGAAACATGATCGGTTAAGTCCTAAAATATATATAGTGAATCATCTGAATTAATGCTACACCAGTTCTTATATTTGTTATGAGATTGTGTAATGTGGAAACAATTAATTTAAAATAGATTTGTCATTAATATTATGCAGTATTTTAAAGTTCTTAACGGAGGCACACTAAAAATAAATTAATAAATACCGCAAATAAAGCACGTATTTTGAAGCCTGTCTTCTTTCTGCTGCTTCTCACTTCTCAGATCGGCGAACGTATCGATAATGACACCAAAAATCAGGTTCAAGATGATAATGATTATCACGAAGAAAAAGCAGAGGTCATACAATACTCGATACACGAACGTTTTATCCTATAAAATGAAATTCATGAAGCTTTTATTACTTGTGCAGTACGTAGGCAGTGTTTGAGCAATACAAGACATACACAAGAGGAGGGAAGTGGGTAGGTATTTTGTGAATTTCAGGGTGAGCTGAAACGCTCGTTGCGCTTGTGTCGAAGTGAGCAGTCCATTTCGTGCCTTACCTACCTAACTTCCAGCATGTTTCTTAATCTATTCTACAGGTAGGTCACAGAATATTTAAAATTTTTCTATATCACTACGAGCTCAACAAGTAACACTCTTAAACGCTTTCACACACACACACACACAAGAAAATTTCAACAACAGTAGCTCACATAGTGATGCTACCTTGACTCTTGAGACAATAAAAAATTATCGTCTTTTCCTCCTCTATGGTAAGATTTAATTCTAAACTTTAGGGAGTCGACACTCTCTGGTGGTGGGAGTGAATCTATCATTAAACTTTAGGAGTATTCTAGTGAATGACAGTTCTATCCTTTTCTCTTTAAATTTATCAATATTCTGGTTTGCAAGCAGTTGGGCATCACTTCTCTGTTAAGCCTCACTCCTAATTCTGAATAGAAACTCCACCTTGAAGGATTTAATTGCAAGCCCTCCTCTTTTCATCTCTACTGTTTACATCCTCAAATTATATCCAAAGAAAAACAAGGTTTCTTTTTTTTTTCACTTATTTCACATTTTATATTTTTGGATGAACTATTTGATTGCAATAGAACTTTCTCACATTTCATCTTTCCTAAAACGCCCATTTTGGGTAATTTTGCTTTTTAATAGTGACTCGATTCGCTCTTGTATCGAGTATGAGCATCATAGGTAGCCTACTGAAATCGCTTAGAATATTTCACCTCAGCAGGTTATACAGACACTCACTATTTTATCTCTCCATCAGTTCAATGGATGCATAGACCTCAGTATACTATCACCATTATAATAGAGACACCTCCTCAAAATATTCGAGCCACATGCCTTCTTCGTTGAAAAAAAGCTTAGTTACTGGTATTTCAACTTTTTCTCAACTTTTCTCTGTTCAAATTTATAATCAAAGACTAAACCATTATTTTTATTTCTTTTACAATATTGTTTTGGTCCTAAAATCATTCATTTCTGTATTTTCCCAATTCCAGACTAAAACATCTACATTCATTTATTAGGACAGGTTGGCCATTGATTTGGATAATGGTTTTGGTTAATACTCTATCTAGTTGGTATTGTAAAAGATTCGGTCCTCCCACATGTGAGCTTTACTAAACATAATAATGTAGCACATTTGACCATGAATATAACACATTTACAGAATTATTTTTCATTGAAAATATCCTATATTTACAACAGAGTAAAAATTAGGGATAAATTTATTTTTAATTAATGCAACTAGTTTTATATATATATATATATATATATATATATATATATATATATATATATATATATATATATATATATATATATATATATATATATATATATATATATATATATATATATATATATATATATATATATAATCAATTACATTAACTAAACTGCAACTTCACTTGCATTACAAAATTGAAATCCTTGCCAAAATGCTAAACAATATTTATAACTGAATATTTAATTAAATTATCTAACTAGGAGTGAAGTACCAATATATAATAGACCTAGTTTACGATTTTGGGACCAAAAAGACAAAAGAAATATTGGAGCTTAGGACATGACAAAAAAAATTTGGTTGTTCACATTCCCTGCACCAGTATTAAATAAATAATTATTATTATGAAATGCCAATATACATTTAAACTACCATACCTCACTCGAATGGACACGAAGAATGTCCCCAATACCTCCTCCATTTCGAAGTCCATGATTTAACGTTGTCACAATGCACATCCTAAGAGAGGTACAGACACGTTCTTCCACTTCTACCACTTCCATCACTGACGAAATGAAACAAATAAATATATAAATAAATAAATAAATTTCATAAAGTATATATTGCTGGTACTACTACTACTATTAATAATAATAATAATAATAATAATAATAATAATAATAATAATAATAATAATAATACCCTCTAATGGTGCTTTTAAAACTGAGTCTGCTTCGCAACTTTGATCACATTCTTCTAAAGAGGGTTCAATTTGTTCTGGAATAAATAATAATAATAATAATAATAATAATAATAATAATAATAATAATAATAATGATAATAATAAAAATAATAATAACAACAACTCAGGTTCTCTTGTATCTTCAGGAAGCGTGAGAAGTATCATAAAAGGTAAAAACTCTTATTTTTAATAATCTACAACTAAAGAAGCCTTTTTGTTCAACATCTTTATTATTTCGTTTTTACACATATCGTGTATGCTCTTACAGACTTTACTATAGCGTACAATCGCAGACCTAATAATATTAATAATAATAATAAATAATAAATAAATAATAATGGCGGTATCCCTCCTGAGGTTTAACAAACTTGAGCTTTTAGAATTGCACTCAGCTTTGGCACTTTTAATCTTTTATCTTCCTTCATGATAAAAGTATAAACTAATTCAAACCTGTGCTGAAAAAGGGTGACTACTCTCTATCTTACAAATATCATTCTATTGCTTTAACCTCTGTTCTTTCCAACGTTTTAGAGTTCAACTTAATTAAACCGAAAAAATTTGGAAATGTTTCCGATCGCCAAAATCATTTCCGTAAGGAACATTCGACTGGTGTTCTTTCTCCTGACTTCAAGCTTTCTAGAAAATGGGTGAATCCTTCTGCTGTGCTTCCGAAGGTTTTGTCCCTTAGTCAATTTCATCATTTCATTATTGACCTTGTGACACCACATTGATAACTCTATCCCTTTAGCATTATTTTAATGCTACAAAACTGCAAATAAATAATGCTAGGAAATGACCTCAGAAAAATTGATCTCTATTCCTATTTTTAATATTTCACAACGAACTGGAGATGAAAAACCTAATTTCTTTAATGCCTCAAAACTGAATTCCTTCATCTATATACACTGCAGAATCTTCCAAACAATTATATCATCACCTCTCAAGAACACAAGTTAAACTACCTCCTGTAATAAACCTTGAAACTTCCATTGCTCATAATTTTTAATGAATCATACAGTTTCCCACACTAAAGATCCTAAGAGGTTTGGTGTTATGAGACTCCTTTCAAACTTTTTTCCACACAGCCCTAGTTACTTGCTTCCTGTAAAAGTGTTGGCAGTCCTTGAAACTAGTAAACATTACGTATCTGGAATGGTTAGTTCCAAATAATTCTGCTTGGAAGTGTAAGGCCAAGGGTTTTTCATTTCAACACTGGTACTCGCACAGATTTTCTCGCAGTCAAACTATTAATTTGCTCTAGTTATAGTAGAGCTACTTTAATTATCTCCCAAGAGATATGGAGAAAAGGTCCGAAGTAAGTATTAATATTAGGTTATTTATATTGCAAAGGAAATTTTAAGAAACGGAGTAGGACCTAGAAAAGGATTTCATAATATCTTTGTAGTATCGAAAGTTTACCTAATTTTTCTATTGTATAATTTTAAAAAGCCGATAATTCGTTAAAAAGGAAGTCAATTAGTATTAAAGGGAAAAATTTTGACATGCTTTTCAAGAACAGAAAGAAATTAACGAGCCATTTTTCAAATACTTACTTAATTCATTCTTTGAGACAGTCATAGTAAAATCATCTTGAAATAGAAGAAAACCAACGATAGAAAACATGTAAGCCAAAATAAGAGCCAATGCTGCTGTCAAAATAATTGACCAACCATTTCTAGTCACCGAATTAATGACATTCAAAAGAGTCTCCTCCCGGTACACTACATCAAAAAGCTGAAAAATTATGAGAATGAGATAACAACAATAATAATAATAATAATAATAATAATAATAATAATAATAATAATAATAATAATAATAATGCCTTATATAATCAATAGATAAGGCACATTTTTGCATTTTCATGTTGGTTATAAGACTCATCTGTTATGCTGTCCCAAAAAGCTTTTCCTATGTCTATAAAAAATATTTTTTAAAAAAGGGGAAACAAACACAATGTGTGTGACTTTAACTTCCAAAATTAATACCGTATGTTAATAATAATAATATAATAATAAATAAATAATAAATAATAATATTTTTTTTAACATAAGTGGACAGAAGAGAAGCCGCCACAGCTCACCAAATAGTGGCTAATATGAATCAAAAATAGACTTCAGGGGCAGCTCCTAGACAAAACGAATAATAATAATAATAATAATAATAATAATAATAATAATAAAATAAAAATAATACCCATTTTTATACAAATAGAAGAAAGAAACCTATAGGACCTATGTACCTAATTTTAATAATATCAAGCAAGTGAGACAAAAATTTAATCTCACAGTATAAATATAGTAGGATAGATAACGAGGATCTCATAATAAGGTTATCCTTTATAAGTGAACAAAATTGAATTTAAAACTTAACGTGAAAACTGTAATGCTAAAAAAAAACCTCGAGTTAGTTTTGAATACCCTGAATCAAATAAAAGATAGAAATATCAATGCACTTACTGCGTTAATATTAAATCTAAAGAAAAAACATTGCTGAGCTTAGAAAACAAATAAAGAAATTCTAAATGTCGTTACTTTATAAAAAAATTTAAAAAAAAAGGTATACAACAGTTTTAGCTAAAATTGGTAATAATAATTTTACAAATATTTTAATAAAAAGAATATGTAAGGGTACATCTTTATCTCTGAACAAAATTGATGATAAATGTTACTTATTCTAATACACACTTAGCACAATAATTTCTACCCTTCTAACAATTAATTCCTTACATACTTCTCTACTATACCTATTCCAAATAGTAATAATTTGTAACACTACATCACAAAAAACACAAATAAATACTCACCAAGGACTGAATAAAAGAGAGGATGGAAAGAATTTGAAAACGCAGAAGAGACAGCAAACTAGATATATTAAGTGATAAACAATTTCTTTGTCTATTACGGCTTGAGCAATGCCTTTGGCGAATGTTCCTTTATTACCCATAATGCTTGCTAAATGTACAATCTTCAAAAATACCTATAAATATAAATATATATATATATATATATATATATATATATATATATATATATATATATATATATATATATATATATATATATATATATATATATATATATATATATATATATATATATATATATATATATATATATATATATATAATTTTCACAGCTTATTTATTACTTACATTCATCCAGCCTAAGATTGAGAGCGTAGGTTCTGGTCCCATTGTACACATAAAGCGAAGAATAAAAACAAACCCGTACGAGTAGAGTAAAACAGGCTGAAAAGTCATCGAGTATAAGACTCCAGACAAAAGAAGAAAGATCAGCCACAGAAGAACGTTCATATTCACACTAATAAATTCACCTGCAGTAGAGATTTATTATATATATATATATATATATATATATATATATATATATATATATATATATATATATATATATATATATATATATATATATATATATATATATATATATATATATATATATATATATCGCGAAACTTACTATGCTCCCAAACTTCTTCAAATGGGTAGAATGCTGCGATGATAATATTACATATTAATCCCAACAAGAAAAGAAGTCTGCTCCATAATGACATGTGATTGCTTATATTGGAAAGTGCGGAATTATCTAAAAATAAAATAAAATTAGTGATGATAAAATACTACTACTACTACTACTACTACTAATAATAATAATAATAATATAATAATAATAATTTTGATATTTTTTTGCACATAGTTTGTGAAATATTTGTTATCTCTCTTCTGACTCAAATTTTACAAGAGAGTGAAAATATCTTATGTGTTTAATTTATTCTATAAACTTAAGTTAGAAATTAAAGATAAGAATATTTACGAAAATAAAATAAAATTCACTTCATTCGAAATAAGAAACAAACAATAATACTAACGAAAAATTTATACAAAAACATAAAGCTGTGCATAAAAATGCTATAAACCACTTGAGTTCCTTTTCAAATAATAATAATAATAATAATAAGAGCATAAAAATGCTATAAAACACTTGAGTTCCTTTCCTAATAATAATAATAATAATAATAATAATAATAATAATAATAATAAGAGCAAGTCTTACTTTTGAGATCCCTTTGCCACTTCATTTCATTATGCATGTCTTCAAACTGTTTAAAAAAGTCTGTCACTTTTGAACCTCGTAGATCGAGTTGTGCTGTATGGTAGACTCTATGTTTAGTTTCATTGGTTAAATAGAGACACGTATCGCGAATGGGAAAAACGATCTGTTCTAATGTCCGATCCGATCTAACAATCTGAAATTTACAAAGTTACATTTGTAACTAAGGAAATGAGGAAAGAAAGGACTTAACTAAGGAGAGAAAAATGGAAAATAAAAAAAAAAAAAAAAAAACAGTTCTAACCAATGTAAAAAAATTAAAACACTAGTAAACATAACTATTAAAAAATAACTATTAGTGTTATCTATCCCTGGTGTCGAGCATATTTTAAAATCATTTAACCTTTTAAATTTATAACCAATGAAAAAATTAAAACACTAGTAAACAAAACTATTAAAAATAACTATTAGTGCTATCTATCACTGGTATCGAGCATATTTTAAAATCATTTAACCTTTTAAATTTTACGCAGGTTTTTCCTGGTTTGTGATTGTAAGTAATGTAAATGATAATAGTAAGTACTAATGTGTAAATTCTATTTAATCAACAAACTAACTGGCAAAAAAAAAAAAAAAAAAAAAAAAAAAAAAAAAAAAAAAAAAAAAAAAAATTAATCATTACAATATTTAAATTTTTTTTTAATATTATTTTCATAGGTAAAAAGCTCTTGTCAAGATCTCACAAAATAAAGAGCGATAAGTGATTCAAACCCATGTCTTGTTTGAAATTTTTATACAATTAGACTAACTGCTATAAGTACTGTACATTAGAGGCTTTTGTCGTAAGCACTGCAATATAAAGTAAGTTTACTTTTTTTTTTTTATGTCTCCTCCGGTGGGCAAAGGCCAGAGGCCTACCAAATTCCACCGGAGTTGGGAAAGATCTATAATCATGGTCGATGGTGGCCGACGTGTCCAGACACACGGCGTTTGAAAGTATGAACATCACAAAAGCTTCATTGTACGCGTACACATATTAAGTTTATCAACAAGAATCCTTCTTGAGGTTCAATATGGGTTGGTTTTATTCAAAAACTATGTAATTATTTTAAAAAAAATAACTATTAAATATTTAACAAAAAGTACTTAAAAATTGTGAACAATCAATTTACAATATCTTCAAGAACAACCAACTAAATAATCTTATACTAAAACGGAAGTTATTATTATGTTGAATTTTTAAACTTTTATGTAGCATAAATTAACCTAGGTAATAGTGAAATTGTTTTACCTCAAAATAATACTTTAATATTTTATAAAAAATAATTTATTTGTCTCTCTCTAAATAACAGATTAGTGCATTTGTTTTAATTTTCGTGATTAGTTTTTGGAGAATCACATTAAAAACATAAGAAATAAGGTGAAGTGGTGGTGAAGTGTAAAAAAAAAAAAAAAAAAATTAAATAAAAAAATAAAAAAAAAAAAAAAAAAATAAAAATAAAAATAAAAATAAAAGGACAGTAAGAAGCCAAAAAGGCACATCGAGACTGTCCCCTTGATAATTTCAATAACCAAGCATCTAAACACATCGTTTCAAGTTTGGATACTACATCGCACCTTTACATTACACTTCAGTTTCTTTCTCTCTATAATGGAGCCACATTCTTTCTAGTATGGAGTATTAATTATATATCTGTCGTAACTTCAAATAGTTATTATGAATATGGTTCGGTTTAAGGTTCATCGCCTCTTCCAACACTTTCACGCTTAATATCCATCTCCAGTCTTTTTACAGGTAGAACTCTTACGAACCTCTAATTTTAATATAGCTATTAGAACGAAAACTAACTTTTCCTCTCTCTGAAGTCTCATAAAACCTCCTATAGGAAGAGCACATGATATAAATAGAGTTTTTTTTTAATATTTTTTTTTTTTTTATATTTTCTTCATTTACTTTCCCATTAATGCTTGTACAATATTCTTTCTTTTTAATTTTTCTACTCTTCATCGAATCTATTTTCAAACGACATGCACCATGGCATATCATTCTTAAATTTTTGGTTTTAAATATTCACTTAAGTGTCACATGGGTATATCCCGTTTTTGAAGGTATTATTATTTTATTATTATTACATATTTGCCACCACTTATTGGTAGGACCAAGGACGTTTGCAAAAGTGAACCTGCCTTTCAAATAACCAACAACATCCACAGACGCAAACGGAAACAAATAGTAACAAATAAAATGAATTTTTACCTAAACCAGTCAAAGTTTAAACAAAAATTTAAATAAAGTTAAAATTTACTAAAGTTCTATATAAGTTAGCAAAGACAAACCCTATATTAAAAACTAACAGCTATAATAAGCAAAACTAATGCATCGTGCTAGACTATACAATACCTAACTACAAATAACAAATTGAAAAGAAAAGAAAAAAAAATATTAAAAAAATAAACTAAAGCAAAATACTTAACTTCACATGATCAGTCTCTTCTTCTAATTTTTTAAATATTTTTAAAAAAAAAATACAAAAAAAGAAAAAAAACTCACTAAACACACGCACACACAACTAATAGAAAGAAAAAATAAATAAACACAAAAAAAAAATAAAAAAAAAAAAAAAAAAAAAAAAAAAAAAAAAAAAAAAAAAAATACATATATATATATATATATATATATATATATATATATATATATATATATATATATATATATATATATATATATATATATATATATATATATATATATATA
>SEYY01011277.1:252500-282500 GCA_009176605.1 Armadillidium nasatum | reverse complement strand
TTTTAAATATTTCTTTCGCTGATCAAATAAGATTAAATCATAAATAACTGCAATTCCCACATATTTCAAAAACAATTTTGCCCTTATCAAAATCCTATGCTTATCTAAATTGGTGCATAAAAAAAATAATTTTCAAAATAACCCTCTATAGCACGACACCTGCATCTGATACTAAACTATAAAAAAATTAACACAGGATTTTATGTTCTTTAACCATACTTACTCAGTCTTATTCTACGTTTACCTTTATCCTTTCTGAAATTTAAGTTAAGAAATATTAAGAAATCTCTATATCTATCTTCTGTAATTAAACAGAATAGAAAACTTTTTAGAAATAGTAAACAATAATGTTCGCTTACTTTTGCTAATTTTGTTTTTAATTTCTGCTTCAGACTGTAAAGCATTCCTCCCATTGATATCAACTGTTACACGTATTTCCTGTTGCGCTTCTTGCATTTTGTCATAAAATACCTGCTCAAATAATATATTTTTAACATTAACAAATTAAAAATTTACAAGCACCAATTTTAAGATGATTCAATTACCAAAAAAAAGTAACTTGTTTACGACAACAAAAACAACAATAATAATAACAATAAAAAAAACAAGTAATAACGCTCTTGATATAAAAAAAACGTACATTAAAAAACGTCTGCGTCTTATCTCTCTTGACCAACTTATTGAAGAGCATCTGCTGAATTTTGGTGTTGCCACCTTCAAGTAGGGCAATGCCCAGACTGACAGCCTCAGCAAAGATGCTATGAATTGATTTACTCTTCATTACCAATTCCACAACTAAATCGGCGGCTCCTTCTTCAGCCAAATGACACTGACGATGGATAGGGTCTGCAAAGTTTTACTTATTGAGGAAAACTTTTAAGTAAATTTGAGATAACAAAAATATTACAATTGAATTTAACATTTATCATTATTACTAATATTATTATTATTATTATAAAAGAAAAGGAAGGTATTTGAAAAATATTTTTAAAAAAATCGAACAGTATCAAAATATTTTAAAATAAATATAGACACCAAATTAGAGATAATTCTTTCCCAGTATATATATCTGTTGATTAAATTTACCTTCTGGTTTTCCAAAGGGTGGCACCTTCAGAAGTGCATCCAAGCTCTCTCCTCTGGAGTCTGGATAACTGCATAAGCATCTGCTAAGAAGCCTTTCCCTAAGAGCATCGCCCTTTCAATGAGATGAAGTTTTTAATAATAATAATAATAATAATAATAATAATAATAATAATAATAATAATAATAATAATAATAATAATAACAATAATAATAATAATAAAAATAAAAAAAAAAAAAAAAAAAAAAAAAAAAAAAAAAAAAAAAAAAAAAAAAAAAAAAAGCTAGTAATAATAATAATAAATTATAATGAAATATGCAAAGATATTTTAACATCCTGAAAGAAATTAACGATAAAATTGGCAAAATACGAGGGTGGGCTGAAAAATAACGCCTGTTGATGCGTTGCTAAGCAACGGAAACAGGTATAAACATGCTAAGACCTGCGTTGGAAAGACTGAAGCTTGTAGAATAAATTTGACACGCGAACGTTATAGTTATTTGATTTGCAGAAAAATGGAAGCTAATTGTGATACTTTGTTGAAGCAACGTGCAGTAATTAAATTTTTGCATGCCGAAGATGTACAGAATTTCTTTCAAAACATTGAAACGGGAGACGAAACGTTGGTCCACTACTAAGATCCAGAGGAAAACAAGCCTCTATGCATGCTCACCTAGCATACGAAAGTTTAAGATAACCCTCGTCTGGTAAACACGACCAAACCGTAACGTTTTCCTCCTGCATCATGACAATGCTCGACCACATTGCAGTGCCCAGACGCTTCAGAAGCTTCAACGCTTGAACTACGAGGTCATTGATTCACCTGATCTGTCCCGATCTGGCCCCCAGTGTTTTTCATTTATTTCCAAAGGAAGAATCTCAGGGGAGGGAGATTTGGTTCAAATGATGAGGTGAAGAAAGTGGTGGAAAACTGGTTATGGAAGACAGATAAAGACTTCTTTTCAACCGGTTTTGAGAAGTGGGTTCAACATTTGTAAAAATGTATTGATGTTCGAGGAGATTATGTAACTAAATAATACTACATGTTCATTGAATAAACCTTTGACCTTTTTTCAGTCTTTGTTTCGCAGTGTGAGATTTTAAGGCAGAACAGACGATACTTTTCAGTCTACCCTCGTACAAACAATGATATTCTCGACAAATAAAAAAGCATAAAATAGAGTTAAAAGAATTAAAAAAAAAAAAGTTAGAATGGCAAGAAATAAATTTATATAATTTATAACAATGGATGCCATATTTCAAAACTTGTGCAAAGCTGTCGGACAATATCTTAATGTAGATGAAGATGAGTAAGTCAACTCCAGTGCAACAAGCATCAATGAAAAAAAAAAAAAAAAAAAAAAAAAAAAAAAAAAAAAAAAAAAAATAATAAATATATATATATATATATATATATATATATATATATATATATATATATATATATATATATATATATATATATATATATATATATATATATATATATATATATATATATATATATATTATGGTAGTGAGAAAACGTAACCTTATTAAAATAAAAGTGGATTTTTTGTGAAAAATAAAATATATATATATATATATATATATATATATATATATATATATATATATATATATATATATATATATATATATATATATATATATATATATATATATATATATATATATATATATATATATATATATATATATATATATATATATATATATATATATATATATATATATATATATATATATATATATATATATATATATATATTGCCAACATTTCATGAAGGTAGTATGGGATATGACCAATTTAAAAATGTGGGTTCAGTGATAAGATGTTAGTATATGACCTTGCATAAACTTTTCTTCCTACAGAACAACAAATGGTGTATTTCCCACGAAAAATGAATAATAATAATAATATTACTTTTCAATTTTATTTACTATTGTTATTAAATTTAATTATTATTTTTTTTGATGCCATGTATCTACATATAAACTAAATAGATTTGATAAGTTTTGATGTACATTTCGTTAATAATAAAAATATTTATCCTTATATGTGAATACAGATTGTAAGAAACAAAATGTGGGGACGTAGGGAATTCGTCACCCACGAAGCCCTTTTTCAGAAGAAAAAAAAATATGTTAATCATATATTTGTATTTCTTATTTTGTAAATTATTGAAATTTTTTCTTTTTAGCTGATTAAAAGTTTTCCAATTTCGCTTATTATTATTATTATTATTATTATTATTATTATTATTATATTATTATTATTATTATTATTATCTTACATTTTCTTTTCAAATTGCCGAAGCTATGAAAAAACTCTTCAAATTATATGAACATATAATTTTTTAAAACTTCATTAAAGAAAAACACTGAACACAAAAGCAAGAATGCACTCATAACCATTAAGAACATATATTAAAAGCTAGAAATCTATAAAAAGTCGTACGTCCAGGTTCAAATGATTTGGGTGATAAGCTCTCTCTCTCTCTCTCTCGGACATATCAATAAACATTTCAAAAAAAAAAAAAAAATCTTTCCAAAAGTTTATACAGTTTAAGAACGTTCTTAGTTAATGAATAAACTAAATATAAATATAATAATAATAATAATAATAATAATAAATAATAATAATAATAATAAAAATAAATAATAATAATATTAATAAATAAATATAAAATAAAAAATAAAATAAAAAAAATGTATGTCATGTCATAGAAATAAAAAGAGAAAAAGAAAGAAGGTTACACAGTACATCAAACACAAGTCCAAGCCAAGTGTGGAGCTTCTCTTACCCCTCTAAATGATCCCTCAAAATCACCTCTAATACTTTTCTGAGTATGGACGGATAATGCATGATAAATATTTTAAAGAGAAATTTTAATATAGTTATTTGGAGTTATTATTTTTATTATTTTATTATATTATATATATATATATATATATATATATATATATATATATATATATATATATATATATATATATATATATATATATATATATATATATATATATATATATATATATAAAGTACTATACATGTATGCATACTAAAAAAACTGAAAGCGCAACATTTAATAAGATGTTATATTTTTAATAATAATAATAATAATAATAATAATAATAATAAAAACTTTTAAACTTGACAACATATTAGGAAGTCAAAGAAAGATATACACAAATCAATTTAGCCAACATGAGTTGAGGCTAATCTATACTCCGTGCATGAAGAACCTTTGTTTATAATATCATTAAAAATGAACATTGCATACATAATGCAAATCCTCACCTTTGGCCCGAAGTGGGAGATTGTTATCATGTCTTTCAAAACTCGTAAAATCTCAATGCACAATTTTTCATCCTTGTCATCTAACAACTTCTCACAATGCCTGATAAGCCTGCAACAAGCAAACAATAAAGCAACGTAAGCAAGTGAAATGATTTAAATTTAAACACATCAATAAGTAAACGAAATTAAACATTAGGGTAATACCCCCATCAACAAACCTCGAAATAAATCCTCCTTTAGCGCATTTCTGATGAGCTTCTGATCCAGGCAAGAAGAGCAAGTGAGGCTGATACAAGATATCCACTAGGACTGACAATTCGGCAGCAACCAGAGGATGCAACTCTCCTTCTAATGCACTAACCACAGAATGAAAATCTTGTTCAATTACCAAATGATCCATACGATTACTGAGCTAAATGGAGGGAGGAAAATTTGAAGAAAATTTCAGAAATGACTTTTTTTCATGGGTTAACAATAAGTCTTTTAAAAAATCATATAATTATAAATAAAATTACGAATATGTCATTCAGCTGTGCTTCTAAATACAAATCCATATAACTGAAAAAAAAGTTGTGTTCATCATATACATATGATTACAAATTTAATTACTATTGTAGAGGGAACCTTGGCAATGGGAAAAATAAGCTAACTAATATATAAACATTGACTGTGAAATAAATACAGCGAAAGTGCGATATGAAATTTTTTTTTTTTTTTTTTTTTTTTTAAAAAAAAAAAAAAAAAAAGAGGAAAATATTTTGCAACGAAGTGAAACATCCATAACTAAAGACACAAGTTTTAAGTCATAAATTCATAATTTAACAAAATAAAATAAATACAAATAAAACTGAGGTGGAATATCAAAAACAGAATAAAAAATGTTACCTTGGGTTTATAACGCAAAGTAAATGTACGAAGAAAATATAATTTGACTAAGCTTTTTAACCTCTAACAGTAAAGAAGACTTGGGATGTTGGGATGGTGCTATATATATATATATATATATATATATATATATATATATATATATATATATATATATATATATATATATATATATATATATATATATATATATATATATATATATATATATATATATATATATATATATATGATTGGTACTTAGAAGTTTAGGACCTAGTTGTAAAATGCAAATCTGCAAATGAATCATCTAGTAAATCGAGTCTTAAGAAATTGACAAGTAATCTATACTTAAAAGGGAAAGAGAAAGTTTGTGGTACTAAGTGATAAAAATATAGTAAATCCCATAGATTTTAATAATGTATATTGATACAGACTATAACGCTCACATTTTTATTGGTTGCATTTCTTCATGCATTTTGAAGAAATGCCCTCACACTTCATAAATGTTTCACTGTACAAAAACATGTTTCCCTAAAATTAAACTATCTTTTAAACACAACATTAGAATGAAACTATAAAACCTTAATGACCTTTCCAAGTCACATAGGAATTTGACCCATTTATTAACAGTAAGAAATATGTTTCCAATTCTTCTCAGAAGAATATGAAAAATACAATTCCATTTCATTTAAAATACTATAACAAATATGAGAATTTCTTAGAGCATTCGCCTATTATCCTTAGCAGATCGATGATAAAATTTAAGTTCTTTACAATGTAATTATCAATGGTTAGTTACTTTAACTCTATTATCAATAAATTAATTTAATGATTATTAAAACATTTGGAGTTAGATGGATTATTACTTTAAGGCATACACAAATGTGTGAATATTCCTCGAGCTCTTAAAACATCATAAATTATTACTGATGTAAAAAAGAAAAGCTTAGCTAAATAATGATGATGATGATGATGATAATGATGATGATAATGATGATGATATAATGATAATAATAATAATAATAATAATAATAAATAAAAAAAAAAAAAAAAAAAAAAAAAAAAAAAAAAAAATTTACGAAAATTGGTAATTAAAAATTATATAAATAAAAAAAAAAAAAAAAAAAAAAAAAAAAAAAAAAAAAAAAAAAATCCACTACAGATTTTCATTCAACATATTTTTGGTTCAAGAATGATACAATTTAAAAGTTCTGTCACATTAATACTGGATTTCAAACATCGGTACAGAATTTACCAGGCAAAGAGTATTATTAACTACTGTAATTCCCAAACTATGATGCAAAATCTTATAAACACAATGAAAATATTTCTTCATCTTATAATATATATATATATATATATATATATATATATATATATATATATATATATATATATATATATATATATATATATATATATATATATATATATATATATATATATATATATATATATTACTATCTACTCTAAGAATAAAAAAAAATTTACTCAAATTTTGTATTAAAACAGGGAAAAATTTTAATTGAGAAGTAATAAAAATTGGATAAATAAATAACTAAAAATATAGGTGCTCTATAACATGCATTTAGCTTCTATAACAAAAATCACCTGATCATCGTCCGTGTCACTTAAATATTCAGGAGAATGCTAAAAAAAAAAAAGTCACAAACCAGATATATATATATATATATATATATATATATATATATATATATATATATATATATATATATATATATATATATATATATATATATATATATATATATATATATATATATATATATATATATATATATATATATGCGCGCGCGTGTGTGTGTTACGTAAAAGTTAAGCCTTTTATTAGTTTGGATGTCTAATGTGTAAAATTTTCATGAAAACACATAAAATAAAACACAAAATTTCGAAAGATAAAACCTCCCTTTCATCTTTAATTAAGGTGCTAATTAAAATGGTTTTAAATTTAACACTTGAAAAATGGAAGACTTGGTATGTCTTTCGAAAGCTTGGGTTTTATTATTATTTCATGTAAACATTTTGTTGTCGTATATATATATATATATATATATATATATATATATATATATATATATATATATATATATATATATATATATATATATATATATATATATATATATATATATATATATATATATATATATATATATATATATATATAATCTACTTTAGAAATAATGAAAGACAAGAGATAGTCGTCAAGCAAGAAAAACTATTCTCTGTTTTATCAAAATATAATCTCAAGTTCATCATATTTCTAGAAGGAAGCCCAACTTCATTCGGTTCAAATAACTCGTCTGATTTGCCCTTCTCATGCAATCAAGAATATCGTCTGTTTGTTACGTGTAGAAGAGTCATTATTTAAAGAATTGAGAACCTTCAAAAGAACTTGACGCAAAGCTTTATTCCAGACTTCTTTCCATTGCTTTCTATTAACCTTTGCTTTATTTTCTGGTAGGTTCATAAATAATAATAATAATGGTATTCCGTTGGGTATTGTTCAAATCCTCAACTCTCATTTCACTGTTTATGACTGTCACTATCACCTACCTATCTTCCATTGAACCAAAGCCTCCCCATTGCATTTTTTATATTTTCAATTTGAAAGCAAACATCTGAATGGTAAATAGAGGATACAGAGGTGACCACGGAGAAATTGAATCTCAGTAAATTTTTGTCTTACAGAGACAAAGAAAAACATTGTTGAGTATGATAATTAAAAAGTTCTATTAACCCATCTATTCAATATAACATTCCATACTTTCACACAACATTACTTCTGTAAAACATGCAACTTAAAACCACCTAAGTTTTAATATTTTTTTCCGAGTTTCCTTTGTGAAATTTCTTGGAAGCATAAAATTTCTATATCTAAATTCACTTCTACTAGGGCTCTAAGGCATCTAAGCAACAACTTGACGATATCCCGATTGCTTAATCGGTACAGAAACGTAGTCTCTTCTTGCTAATATGAGGTGGACAAAAAAAAATGTTTTTTAAAGACTGGTCAAGGAATTTTTTTTAATCAAATCACAAATATTACTCAACTAACCCTTATTAACCATAGCATAATGCTAGAGTAATTGACTGACGTGCTTGAAGGAGCAGGTTTGATCTCACATACGGTTCCTAGGTAGAAACTTACAACTTCCTTTCCTCGAATAGAGCAATGCTCTTGAGAAGTGAACTTTACCCCACTCAAAAAAAAAACAATGTTTACCGAATAATTGCCACACACTTCTTATACTACCGCAATTACGATGGAAATTGCTACGGCCTACTCCTTTATCTATATTTTCAAATCATTTATCTGTTCAGTTCATTGATCCCAACTTAAAACCAAAGATCTTTTTCCATATACATGAGTGAAGTTTAGTACAAAAATATTCACCCTTGAAGTTTTACCACATGTTATTTAGTATATGAACTTTCAAACACCATAAAATAGGGAATGAATATCAGATTTGAAATTTTAATTTCATTTTGCATATATATATATATATATATATATATATATATATATATATATATATATATATATATATATATATATATATATATATATATATATATATATAATATATATAATATATAATTACAAAAAAATGCAACCTTTTGTATTAGTATATTATAAAAATAGTTTACAAACTGAAGATCATTTGGAGTTAAGATAATGCAAATGTGAAGGCTATGTTATTAAACATCTGGAGCAGCTTGTAAATATCATAGTAGTATCACTTTTAAATACCCTGTCAAAAAACTAGACTCTAGAAACTATATATATATATATATATATATATATATATATATATATATATATATATATATATATATATATATATATATATATATATATATATATATATATATATATATATATATACAATACTAACTGATGCACTAGATATTTCCTTCCTCGCCATCCGTTTTTCCCAAGCCCTGAAAGAGGTGTTGAGGAGACTGTTCGTCCTTTGAGTCATGGAAGTAACTTGCGCCTCAAGTTCACTCGGGATTACGATGTTGTGCTTGCGAGCTGTAAAATTAAAATGTCCATATATATATATATATATATATATATATATATATATATATATATATATATATATATATATATATATATATATATATATATATATATATATATATATATATATATATATATATATATATATATATATATATATATATATATATATATATATACTGACCATTCAAAGAAACATTAATGCAGCTGCTTTTGTATTAGGGTTGGCCGACGCACCGGGTGCGGTGCGGTGCGGTGCGCAATGCATTTTCAACTGGTGCGGTGCGGTGCGGTGCGAAAGAAAAATTAAAAGTGCGGTGCGGTGCGGTGCGCAAAGGAAAATCAACGGTGCGGTGCGGTGCGTGGTGCGGCCTCTGGTGCGCACCGCACCGAAGTTGATGTATCCTGCGATAATCTTCTGTTTGTCAGATTTTTTATATATATATATATATATATATATATATATATATATATATATATATATATATATATATATATATATATATATATATATATATATATATATATATATAATTATAATTGAAATTGTTCATATTTTCAAGGTATCATGACAGAAGAGTTAAAGTTAATATCTTTATTCCACCTTCCTCATTTCCTCTCGAAATTTCCTCGACAGAAAAATGAAATAGATTGTAAAAAGACGTGTCTCACTATCCTGTTTCATTGAAGGAGGTATGCGATAGTAGAGTTCAATAGAGCAGTGCTGTTGTAATGAGCGATAGAATGGAAAGTAACAGAACTTTGACGTGCGCAAAGAGATTGAAGAGAATTAGTGTGAAAGAACTGAAAAGACTTAGATTCTATCTTTTCAAGAGCAACATGAGTGGGACTATCCCAGATGTGTGAAACGTACTCCATACAGTGAAAACAAGACACCTGTGAAAAGTAAACAAATTTCAAAAGAGCTCCAGAATATTAAACATCATAGAAGATTGTTTTCATAGAGAAGTATTGTAATCCTTTAAAGAAAGATTACGAGAAAAAGAAATAGTGAGAATATTTAAGGACAGACGAAAGTTTGAGTGGCGATGTCAGAATTGCATTGAATGGTCTATCGAGTAGAAAGATGGAGGATCAGAGTTTTGGTGATGGAAAATTCCCATGTTTTCTCTCCACTCTGAGAGAAAGACCAGAAGATGACTACTACAGGGTCACTCTCCTAGCATTAATTAATTGTTGTTGAGTATATATATATATATATATATATATATATATATATATAATATATATATATATATATATATATATATATATATATATATATATATATATATATATATATATATATATATATATATATAACTGAAACTCAAGTGCCTGAGTGTTCTGAGAGAAAACCCTACTCTGTTTCCTCCTACTGTCTCTATCCTCAATTTTCAGCCAAAGGCGGATATTGCGCAGACGTGCACAATGATGTTGTCCTTTCTTGTGTCTCTAATTTGGAATCTTTTGAATTCTTTACTTTATGGCTTAAACTTTTTTTGGAACTCCAAAACTAAATTCATTTGTTCTGTCTACTTGTCTCCTAACTCTACAGACTATCCAAAATTCTTCGACTATCTTAACTCCAAAATAGAACACATTCTTTCTTCTCCTTTCTCCGAAATCATCATTTTAGGTGATTTCAATGTTCACCACCGCCAATGACTTTCATCTAGTTCTTTTGATCCAGCTGGTGAACTCGCCTACCAATTTTCTATCCAAAACAACCTTGAGCAGTTGGTGCATATCCCTACCCGATGGTGATGAACCCAACATACTAGATCTTTTGATAACTTCTTATCCTTCCCCTTATACTGTAAAACTCTTTCCTCCTCTGGGTTCATCCGATCACCTTCTTATCTCTGTATCTTGTTCTGTCTCTTCAAGTCTTCCACAAGAACTGCCCCCGCCTTCGTCGAGGAGACGTTTATGTCATTTCGGTGCCACTAACTGGCCTGACTTGCGGTCTTACTTTTCTGATTTTCCAAGGAATGATTACTGTTTCCGTGGGAGGGGTTCCTCGGAGTGTGAAGAGCGCATAACGGAGGTGATTCTCTCTGGCATGGAAGCGTACATTCCATATTTCTTTCCTTTCTACTAAACCTAACAAATCTTGGTTTAACTCTGTTCTCGTGCTATTCGCCTCAGGGATGCTGCCTTTAGGGAATACCGTCGTCTTCAAACTCCAGAACCTCACTCAACTTATATTTCATCCCGAAATCGAGCAAAATCTATTCTTGGAGATACTAAAAACTCTTTTCTCCGTAGAAAATTCAATAATCTTTCTGGCTCCTCTTTCTCTCGCCCTTTTTGGCATTTTGCCAAAAATGTCAACTCTAACTTTGCTTCTTCCTCTTTCCCTCCTCTAGTATCTTCTGACGGTTCAATTGCCGTTTTGCCCTCCCCTAAAGCTGAACTCTTTGTTCAAACTTTTGCCTTTCATTCAACCTTAGACAATTCCGGAGCTGTTCCTACTCCTTCAACCCCCTCTAACTCTTTTATGCCTAAAATTGTAATTTCTTCTAAAGATGTCATTTCTGCTCTCTCTGAACTTAACACTAAGAAGGCATACGATCCTGATGGTATCCCTCCTGTGGTTCTCAAAACTTGTGCTTCCGAGTTTGCACCATGCCTTGGTAAACTATTTCGCCTATGTCTTTCTACTTCAACCTTCCCTTCTTTCTTGAAAAGTGCGCTCATTCAGCCTGTGCCAAAGGAGGGGACCCCTCTCAAAGCTCTAACTACCGTCCAATTTCTTTAACTTCCGCTCTTTCTAAAGTTTTCAAATCTATCTTTAACAGAAAGATTTGGAAAAATCTCAATTCTTCTAATCTTATCTCTGATCGCCAGTATGGCTTTCGTAAGAAACGCTCTACGGGTGATCTTCTTTCCCTTCTCTCTGACTCTTGGTCCTCCACTCTTCGGCATTTCGGTGAAACTTTTGCTGTCGCGCTGGACATATCGAAAGCTTTCGATAGAGTCTGGCACAAAGCTTTGATTTCCAAACTTCCCTCTTTCGGAATCTATCCTTCTCTCTGTGGCCTTCTCTATGATTTCCTTTCTGGTTATAGACGGCTACCGTTCATCCTATAAATCTATTAATAGTGGTGTTCCTCAACTATCTGTTCCATCCCCAACACTTTTTCTAGTTTTCATTAATGACCTTCTCTCTGTTACTTCATCTCCTATCCACTCCTATGCTGATGATTCCACCCTTCATTACTCTTTTCAATTTTAAAGGCGTCCCTCTCAACAACAGTTACTAGACGCAAGGAGGGTTGCCTTGGAGCAGCTGACCTCTGATCTATCTCGTATTTCAAATTGGGGCAGAGAAAACATGGTTGTTTCAATGCCTCAAAAACTCAATTCCTCCATCTCTCCACTCGACACAATCTTCCATACAACTATGATATCTTCTTCGAAAACACTCAACTCAGATCTTCATCTGTTCTTAATATTCTCGGTGTTTCCTTTTCTCGTGATCTTTCTTGGAAAGATCACATTACCTCTCTTTCTAAACAAGCTTCTAAGAGGTTGGGTGTTCTGAGGCGCCTTCAGTATTTCTTCACTCCACCCCATTTGCTTGCTGTGTAAAGGGGTGTTGTTCGCCCTTGTATGAAGTATGCTTCGCACATCTATGTATTTGGTTCCATACATACAGCTCTCCTAGAGAAGGTAGAGTCTAGGGCATTTCGTCTCATCAACTCTCCTGCTCTTACTAACTCTCTTCAATCTCTTTCTGCGCTTCGAATTGTTGCGTCACTCTCTATAATATCGCTATTACAATGATTCTGCTCTTCTGAATTCTCTCGTCACATACCTCCTCCACCGAGAAGGGCTCGTGCGACTCGACTTTCTACACAGTCTCGTCCTTTCTCTGTCCAACTCTCTGACCCCAGACTTAACCGCTATGCTCTGTCCTACATGTACTCTACTGGTAAAGTCTTGAACACACTCCCTTCTTCTATTTTTTCAACTTCCTATGACTTACACACGTTCAAACGTCCTGTATCAGGTCACGTCTTCCTTTAATTTGACCAGGCTTCCGTCTTTCCCCCTAACTCTGGTGGAATTTTAGTAGGCCTCTGGCCTTTGCCCACCAGAGGTGAAATAATAATATATATTTTTTTTTTTTTTTTTTTTTTTATTTCTCCTCTGGTGGCAAAGGCCAGAGGCCTACCAATTGTTCCACCAGAGTTGGGAGGAAAGTCGGAAACATGGTCAATTTAAGGCCGACATGACCTGATACACGGCGTTTAAAGGTGCTTAAGTCATAGGTAGTTGGGAAAATAGATGAAGGAAGTGTGTTCCAGACTTTACCAGTAGAGTAAATGTAAGATTGAGCATAGAGGTTAAGTCTGGGGTCAGAGAGTTGGACAGAGAAAGGATGAGACTGTGTAGAAAGACGTGTCGCACGAGCCCTTCTCAATGGAGGAGGTATGCGACGAGAGAGTTCAGAAGAGCAGTGTCCATTGTAATAGCGATAGTAGAGAGAGAGTGACGCAACATTTCGACGGGCAGAAAGAGATTGGAGAGAATTAGTGAGAGCAGGAGAATTGATAAGGCGAAAAGCTCTAGACTCCACCTTTTCCAGGAGAGCTGTATGTGTGGAACCACCCCAGATGTGTGACGCATACTCCATACAGGGGCGAACAACACCCCTATACAGAGCAAGCAACTGGGGTGGTGTGAAGAAATACTGAAGGCGCCTCAGAACACCCAACCTCTTAGAAGCTTGTTTAGAAAGAGAAGTAATGTGATCTTTCCAAGAAAGATCACGAGAAAAAGAAACACCGAGAATATTAAGGACAGATGAAGGTTTGAGTTGCGTGTTTTCGAAGAAGATATCATAGTTGTGTGGAAGATTGTGTCGAGTAGAGAGATGGAGGAATTGAGTTTTTGAGGCATTGAAAACAACCATGTTTTCTCTGCCCCAATTTGAAATGAGAGATAGATCAGAGGTTAGTTGCTCCAAGGCCACCCTCCTTGCCTCTATTAACTGTTGTTGGGAGGGGCGTCTTTCAAATTGAAAAGAGTAATGAAGGGTGGAGTCATCAGCATAGGAGTGGATAGGAGATGAAGTAATAGAGAGAAGGTCATTAATGAAAAACAGAAAAAGTGTTGGGGATAGGACAGATCCTTGAGGAACACCACTATTAATAGATTTATAGGATGAACGGTGGCCGTCTACAACAGCTGCTATAGAACGACCCGAAAGGAAATTCAGAGAGAAGGTCACAGAGAGAAGGATAGATTCCGAAAGAGGAAGTTTGGAAATCAAAGCTTTGTGCCAGACTCTATCGAAAGCTTTCGATATGTCTAGCGCCACAGCAAAAGATTCACCGAAATGCCGAAGAGCGGAGGACCAAGAGTCAGAGAGAAGGGAAAGAAGATCACCAGTAGAGCGTTTCTTTCGAAAGCCATACTGGCGATCAGAGATAAGATTAGAAGAATTGAGATGTTTCCAAATCTTCCTGTTAAGGATAGATTCGAAAACTTTAGAAAGAACGGAGGTTAAAGAAATAGGACGATAGTTAGAGGGTTGAGAGGGGTCCCCCTTCTTCGGCACAGGCTGAATGAGCGCACGTTTCCAGCAAGAAGGGAAGGTTGAAGTAGAAAGACATAGACGAAATAGTTTACCAAGGCAGGGTGCAAGCTCGGAAGCACAAGTTTTGAGAACCACAGGAGGGATACCATCAGGACCGTACGCCTTCTTAGTGTTAAGCTCAGAGAGAGCAGAAATGACGTCTTTAGAAGAAATTACAATTTTAGGCATAAATGAGTTGGAGGGGGTTGAAGGAGTAGGAACAGCTTCCGGAATCGTCTAAGGTTGAATTTAAGGCAAAAGTTTGAGCAAAGAGTTCAGCTTTAGAGGAAGGCAAAACGGCAGTTGTACCGTCAGAAGATACTAGAGGAGGGAAAGAGGAAGAAGCAAAGTTAGAGTTGACATTTTTTGCAAAATGCCAGAAAGGGCGAGAGGAAGAGGAGCCAGAAAGATTATTGCATTTGCGACGGAGAAAAGAGTTTTTGGTATCTCGAAGAATAGATTTTGCACGATTCCGGGATGAAATATAAGTTGCATGAGTTTCTGGAGTTTGAAGACGACGGTAATCCCTGAAGGCAGCATCCCTGCGGCGGATAGCACGAGAACAAGCAGAGTTAAACCAAGGTTTGTTAGGTTTAGTAGAAGGGAAAGAATATGGAATGTACGCCTCCATGCCAGAGAGAATCACCTCACGGTTATGCGCTCAGCACACTCCGAGGGACCCCTCCCACGGAAACAGTAATCATTCCACGGGAAAATCAGAAAAGTACGACCGCAAGTCAGACCAGTTAGTGGCACCGAAATGCCAGAAACGTCTCCTCGCCGAAGGCGGGGGCCGTTCTTGCGGAAGACTTGAAGAGACAGGACAAGATACGGAGATAAGAAGGTGATCGGATGAACCCAGAGGAGGAAAGAGTTTAACAGTATAAGGAGAAGGATTAGAAGTTAGAAAAAGGTCTAGAATGTTGGGTTCATCACCAAGACGGTCAGGGATACGGGTAGGGAGTTGCACCAACTGCTCAAGGTTGTTCTGGATAGAAAATTGGAAGGCGAGCTCACCAGCTGGATCTTGGGAACTAGATGAAAGCCATTGGCGGTGGTGAACATTGAAATCACCTAATATGATGATTTCGGAGAAAGGAGAAGAAGAAAGAATGTGTTCTATTTTGGAGTTAAGATAGTCGAAGAATTTTGGATAGTCTGTAGAGTTAGGAGATAAGTAGACAGAACAGATAAATTTAGTTGTAGAGTTGCAAGAAAGTTTAAGCCATAAGGTAGAGAATTCAGAAGACTCCAAATTAGAAACACGAGAACAAATAACATCGTTGCGCACATAAGCGCAACATCCGCCTTTGGATGAAAATTGAGAATAGAGACAGTAGGAGGAAACAGAGTAGGGCTTGCTGTCAGAGCACTCAGACACCTGAGTTTCGGTTAAGAATAAGAAATGAGGTCTAGAAGAAGAGAGGTGGTGTTCGACAAAGGGGAAATTAGTAAAGAGACCACGAATGTTGCAGAAGTTTATGAAAAAAGAAGATCGTGCACCAGGGCAAGTCGGCATAGAGGTCTTGGTGGCACCAACCCCATCACCGGAGGCCACCAACTCCCAAGTGGTGATGGGGGAAGGAGTGGATGAGGGGCATTCTTTGGATGCCGCCCCTCGTAGCATCTATATATATATATATATATATATATATATATATATATATATATATATATATATATATATATATATATATATATATATATATATATATATATATATATATATATATATATATGCTTTAATTGTATATGTCGGTGCGGTGCGGTGCGTGGTGCGCTGATTTCGGTGCGGTGCGGTGCGCTTAGTTTAGCTTTTGGTGCGGTGCGGTGCACTGCATTTTGCTTCCGGTGCGGTGCGGTGTGGTGCGCAATGAACGCCAACTGGTGCGGTGCGGTGCACGACGACCTGGTGCGGTGCGGTGCACGCCGACTGGTGCGGTGCGGTGCACGACGACCTGGTGCGGTGTGGTGCGGTGCGGTGCGGAAAATTCCGGAGCTCGGCCAACCCTAGTATCATTCTATTCTGGTTAATAATAATAATAAAAATAATAATAATAATAATAATAATTATTACTATTACTCACCCACATCTGATAGAGTCTTCAAACAATTTTCAACGGCAATTCTATTTTGGCCTGACACAATCTGACTCACTTTATAAACTCCTTGAAGAAGTTCTACAAAAACCGGTTGCCTAGTCTTTAATTAAAAAAAAAAAAAAAAAAGTTAAAAAGTTAAAATCTTTACAAATACAAAGAAAAGTCTAAGTCTAATACAATTTTTTTTTTTTTTAGCCTAGCATAGAAGAAATCATTTTTCCACTTTGAGATTGAAATTGATGGCAGCGATTTTCTGAGAAGCACAAATCAAGAGAAGCAAACTTTAATAACATCAAATCACGAAGATATCATACGGCGATCATTGAAGCTTATCTTCCTATCAACCAAAACACGCAGTCTTGTCACAAACGTCCACAATGAACAATATTTATTATTATAAACGCAAATTAAGTTATAATAATTCTTACAGTTTAAAATACATCTCTTATTTTGTTCGGAAACTATTATTACTGTTAGTACCATTCAGAACTGTTAGTACCATTCAGAACCAAATGTTTTATATATTAAATAACTTCGGGTATTCATTTCTTTATTTAATATAACGGATTCTATTTTTCAATAATACTATTAATAAATTTCCGAAAGAGACTTTATAAACGTATTGAAAAAGGAAAAAAAAAAATTCCAAATTATCTTAAACCAACCATAATAAAAACTTATAAAAACAATGCGATTTTCCTTTTGCTACACAAAATAATAATAGAAATATTTAAAACGTAAAATTCATCTAAATATATAACAATAAAAGAAACAAGTTCGTACTAGGACTCCTTAACGAGAAATAACTGATCAAAGAGCAAATAAAAGTCTACATGTGTACCTTTAGGAGTTAGGATCACATTCGCATCTCTCAAGTTTAAAAATTTTGATTAGTAATAGAAAAACTTTGCCATTTTGAACCCAGGCATTCAGATTTGGAGTATTATCTAATTTTGAGGAACATTAACATCTTTATTATAAATATTTTTAAGGAATTAAAGCTAATTAGAAAATAAAGAAGCATTAAACATTGAATTTATTTGCTCGCTGGTATTTAAAAACAGGTTTGTTGAGTCATAAATGGATGATGATCAACTGTAACTTAAGAGAACAAGTCTAAGCCCTTGATAACATTACTCCCTACCTGTAATTACAATAGAAATGGGCATCGAAAATCCACAAACCACTTGCACTTCTAAATGTAAAAAAAGGACTATCTATCATACAAGTAAAGGACCTAAGTTTTCATGTATCTTGTCCATCTTTTTTATAAACATATTAAGTAAAAATGAATATACTTGTGAATGATTAATTAAAATAAGATCTAGTCAAACTATCAATTAAATGTAATTGAAGAATAAAAAAAATCAATAACTTTAACACTACACAGACAATTTTCTTAATAAAAAAGATAATGATTGTAAGTAACTATTTATGAAAATCTACACAGAAAAAAAAATTAAAATATTGAAATAAAAGCTCTTAGTAAGAATAACCAAGCGACCAACCCTCGCCTTTGTATCAACTGTAGAAGAGGAAATCTGGCTATTCTCCTTATAGAATCTTTTTGCCTCTTTCATATAAGTCTGAATAAAAACAAAAAAGATAGTAAAGAAAAAAAAAGAAAAACAACAAAGAGAAAAAGTTTCCACTTTAGTCATGTATTGATATTAAAATCATATATATATATATATATATATATATATATATATATATATATATATATATATATATATATATATATATATATATATATATATATATATATATATATAATATATATAATATAATAAAAAAGAACACTTGGATTAAAAAAAGATTAATATATATATATATATATATATATATATATATATATATATATATATTATATATATATATATATATATTATATATATATATATATATATATATATTATATATATATATATATATATATATATATATATATAATGACCTGGATACAGTGACTTTGGTCCGAAAAAGGTGAATTGAAGAACGTACAAATAATTGTCATTATTGAATTAACAACATAACATTCCAGCGTCCTGCAAAATAAAATTTATTTAACAAAAAAAAAAATAAATTATTAATCTATGAATTTTTACTATAATAAAAAATAAATTTATTTAGAGAAGTCTAATATTACCAATTTATAACATACAAACTAAGAAAAGGATGGTGTCGAATTATGACTATAAGGAATATAACATAAGAAATGAAAAGTATTTTTTTAATCACTACTACAGGACAACAATAAGGGAAGATCTTCACAAGAAGTACATTCCAGAAGATACTGATAAGAATACAAAAATCATAAAGAAATATAAAAGTATAGCTAAGGGGAATCTGACTCTTATCTTTCTTGTTGTAGGATCAAATGGGGGATATTCAAACTCAAAAAGCTTTGAACTCACCTGTCAACTTGACGGTGAGAAGTAGCCGCCTGGAAAATCTTGTTCATATCAGTAAGGAAAGAATTTTCGAACAGTTTCCAAATATGTTGAGAAGTATAGATTTCTTTCATTTCAACTTCGGTATCGATGTAACAGTGATTTAAGAAATTTATGTAAGCTTCTTTTACCTATAATATAAAATATAAACACAAAAACTGAAAAGTTTCAAATTACATTTTTAAAAATAACTAATCAAAGATTCAAGAATTTTGTAATCAAAATAGGTAGAAAAATATAACCTATTAATATTAGGTTGCACAAAACTACTAATAAATTTCAAATATAATTAATAAGCAATCAGACTAAACTAGTTTATTAATTGAATGGCAAATTTAACAAATGAAACACTAATATTAATGTCACAAACATATTAGCGAAAGGCAAGCAAAACATGAAAACTGAAAATGATGGACATTGTAACAAAAAATGGACATTATTACATAAAAAGTAACAAATTACAAATGCAAATAACATAACAACAAACTACAAAGCCATTAAGAAATATGTAATAAATTGCTTACTAATTAATATAACCGCTTCCATTAAAAATTATTTTCTGAATATCTTTTAAATACAAAAAATAATTATATATTATATATATATATATATATATATATATATATATATATATATATATATATATATATATATATATATAATTTTAAGCAGTTTTGGGAAAACAGTTAGAAATAATAAAATTATATTAATAAAAAATCAAAATCTAATAAAATTATATTATTAAAAAATCAAAATCAAACAATTTTCAAAAATTAAATTAAAAACAACAGCCTAATTAGAACGAAACTTTTCTAAAATGCTCGAACAAAGAAGTGTTAGCAGATGATAAATCATTAGTTTTGTAAAGTGTATAATCATCACTACTCATTTAATCAGAGATGAAGAACAGAATAATAATTACCTCAAAGAATCACTCGAAGAAAACTAAATCTAATGAGAAAACAACCTTACAGTAAACTAGTATACTTTATAATATTGTGCACTTTACAACTATGTAAAAGTTGTTTGAATAATTGTGTACTTTTCATACATATTTATTCTAACATTAAGAGAGACTAACTAACTACTGAGTAAAATGCGATGTAACTGTGCATATATATATATATATATATATATATATATATATATATATATATATATATATATATATATATATATATATATATATATATATATATATATATATATATATATATATATATATATATATATATATATATATATATATATATAAGTGCATATTGATTAAAAAAAATTTTTTTTAATAAAAAATCATCGAACCTAAAGCAAAAGCTTGTTTGGTGCAAAAAAAGGAAATAAAGAAAGTTAATGACTCTTTACATTAACTGTAATAATAATAATAATAATAATAATAATAATAATAATAATAATAATAATAATAATACGTTAAAAATATGATTTACATTCTAATAGTATTTTAATTATGCCACTATTTTCAAATAGCAAAAGGAAAAAAAAAAAAAAAAAAAAAAAAAAAAAAAAAAAAAAAAAAAAAAAAAAAAAAAAAAAAAAAAACAATGTTAAAAAAAAAAAAAAAGTTAATATACATAAACAAATTAAAAAGAATATCGGAAGCCAATGAAAATAATATGCAAAGCATTATAAAATACTCGTCAAAAGAAAGATTGCGCCTTGTGTTCTATTTTCAAAAATGCTTATTTTAAAATTTAAAAAAATCATGACTAATATTAAGCTTGGAGCCAGGTGTAATTATTAAATACACTAATTTGACGCGTGTTAACACGTTCTGTAAACAATATATTTAATATTTTATTAATTGTGAAATTTTATTAAGAAAGTGAAAGATTGGATTTAATATTTTATTAATTACAAAGAGGTCTGATTTCAAGAAAGTGAAAAATTGGATTACGATTTACTTTAATTTTTCTTATAAATTTGTAACACAAACTTCAATATTTAAAAAATAAATTATTCCATCCCATTAATTAAATTGCCCTAATGTTCCACTACCGAAATGGGAATATATTCTCTTCTTAGATACGCTATAACACGCCTCATTGTTTCAGTGTACTATTTCAAACTGGCTTCATTTGCAATAACAATGCCAAATTACTAACACACACTTACCCTTTTTGGAGACTAGGGAAAAGAACAGAAATGGGTTAAAATGGGATGAAAATTAGAAAAATTTAAAAAAATAAAATAAAAAATAAAAAAATAAAAGTAAAATGATAAAACAATTATTTTTTTAAAATTTTTTTTTTTATTTTATCAGGAAAAATTAATTTCACCTTTATTACTACTATATACACCGGGTAAAAAAAAAAAAAAATTTTTTTTACTACAGCACAACGAAGCGTGTAAGCCATTTTTCAGGTAATATCTAACCTACTCTTGATAATATAAGCAGCCCCACAAAAGAGATAAATTATTATAAGCGTTTAAACATGTTTTTCCAATAAAAAACCCAATGCGAATAAAACTATTTATATGATAATCAAAATTTTAACTAATAATTATAACTCATAATAATTAAATTCATAATAATTATAACTCATTTATAATCAATTTTATAAAGATTTCTCCCAAAAAGAAATAATGCTTAAAACACCTTAAAATTCTAAACAAAAATAATAAAAGACTTATAAAATAAAGCAAAATGTAAACCAAGGTCAGCTATAAAACCTTGCTCTACGAACACACTATGACCTAAAACATATTAAAAATATTGACACATATAAGGTACAATGTGGTACAAATCTGGGGCTACTTTCACAATTTAGTCCAGTGACTTATTTATTAACTTGAGGACTTTTCTATTATCATAGGTAAGAAGATATAAAAAATGGAATATGTGAAATACACTATAGGATTATTCTTTATTTTTATTTTTATTTTTTTTTTACATACGTCTCACTTCAAAAATAATGTCCTTTTTAAGGTGAGGAAAAATATATTAAATTCAAAGGAGACCTTTTGGGTGAGCATAGATGTGTGTCTTAAACAGAAAAATTACACTATTCAACACTCAAAATGTTACAGTAACGAAAGTAGCAGATCTTTACTAATTCGTAGCCCCGAATTTGATTTCAGAAATGACAATGAAAATTTCAATTTAAGATGTATACAGCAATGTCCCAAAAAGAATTTTTTCCAATAAACTTTGGGTTTCAACCTATAACAGTATGTTATTTATTCCATTTTTTTTTTAATGTTTATACTTCCTAAATGTCTTAAAAAGTGTTGCTAAACTAATAATAATAATAATAATAATAATAATAATAATAAAAATAATAATAATAATAATAATAATAATAATAATAATAATAATAATAATAATAATAATAATAAAAATAAATGGACAAATTGATAAATATCATCTTTGCAAAATTAGAAATTTTTAATAACTTTTCCCTATATCTACACTAGCTCTTTGGATACTTACTCCAGGCGACAAGAAGAGATCGATACTCTTATGAAGAAGAGCCTGGTTTTGTCTGTCACCCAAACAAAAATTTTGAAGAAATTGATGAGCCAATTCGATCAATTCATTCATCTGAACATCCTCTTTTTTATCATAAGGAATCTGAAATATTAAATTCCGGAATAAAAGCTTTATTAAAGTAAAATTATTTGGATTAATATACAAAGGTTGAATAACAATCGTAAATAATATACCGTTTCAAAAGAGGTTATACATAGGCTACAAACAAGTATTTTAACATAATAATAATAATAATAATAATAATAATAATAATATATTAACCTGTAGAAGGTCAAGAACAACAGTGTGAACACCCATATTTCTCAACAATCGCTGGATCATTTTTTCTCGGTGTGAGATTTTTTCCCGTTCTGTGCACACACAGATCATTCATCCGAATCAAAATCTTGAAATAAATAAGGGATTTAAAAATGAGCCTCAATAGCACGTGATGAGCTAAATCTTTCCAAATACTGGATCTCGCTCTTTAGGTAACACAATATTTGAAAGTATTTGAAGCTAGCAATAATATAACAATTTTCTTCTTGATTTACTTAAATTATTAAGATTGTAATATGAAGATTTTGTTAAGTTATTCAATAAATCATCATTTTTCCTTTAAATTGAAACTCCTAATGTGGGTTAAACTTATTATAATATCTACTATTTTTATTTGTTTTTAAACTTTGTAAATAATTGTGTATATTCTATTAGTACGAAAGGGATAAGATTGCTAATCTCCAATGACAAAGATAGGAACTTACTATTAGCTATATAAATTAATTGTTTTTCTCCTGAAAAAAACTCATTATTTGTTTATTGTACAATGTTTCTCACAAATATTAATTCAGAAATTGTAAAGAAAAATACCAAAAAGATTAACCAAGTAAATAACGGAGTCAGATTCCTATACATATCACTTCAATCAGTATTATCAAAGTAAAAATACAGAAAGTAATGAAATGCAATGCTATAAAGGTTTGGTATAACGGTATTTTATTAGTGTCTATGACAAACATGATTTCCAACAATTTCAGTCTGTGATTGATAAACTGATTTAAATCTAACTTTCTTCGGAAAACGTAGAAATGGTATAACGTCACTACCGCATTTCTTCGTTTATTTGAATTTGGGAAGTAGCAACCTACGTGATAATTTATAGCGAAACTTATTATATCTATACTAGTACTTATATCTATACCTTGATATTATTTATTAATGGGTACACAACCCATATATATATATATATATATATATATATATATATATATATATATATATATATATATATATATATATATATATATATATATATATATATATATATATATAATATATATATATATATATAAAAAATTTATATAGGATATATCTATATATAATATTATATCTATTATGGAATTTTTAGGTATCTGGTGATGTAAAACAGAGTTGAAAATAGGGGGTTTTACCTGCTGAATTGATTTGTAGTTTGCTTCCTGATCGAGCTTGATAGAAGGTCCAAATCGAGCTAATATCCTTTAATAATAATAATAATAATAATAATAATAATATATATATAATAATAATAATAATAATAATATATAATATAATATATATAATATAATATATATATATATATAATAATATATATATTATATATATATATAATAATATAATATATATAATAATATATTGGGCGTAAGTGATGTAAAACAGAGTTGAAAATAGGGGGTTTTACCTGAACTTGAATTGATTTCCGACCACCTTTTATCTTTTTAAGTTTTCCGCAGGAGTAGACCGCCTTTCAAAGTAGACGTTTTAGGTATTTTGGTGCTAGTAGCTATAATACTTTGTAATAGCACTTTTTTATTTCATTTGGAATGATTAATCTTTTAAGCAGGGGGCGTTTATGAAGTGTGTAATCAAGTATCTTTTCCTTACAGTTCTTGAATTTTGACTTAATAACTAACTTATAATTCTATTCTTAATTTAATTTGTATTTCCCTTTCTTGTTATCTTTTGGGCTAGGATAATAACATTATTAATTTTCTTGAGCAAGTTTCTCACAGGTTGGGTGCTTTAAGGCAGAGCTTCTCATTTTTATTTGAAATTGGAAAATTTGCCTCATGAGAGTAGTCCACAATGGGAAAAAGTTTGAAAAGCCCTGCTATAAAGTACCTTTAGAACTTCACACCCCTGGAGTTCTTTCTCCATAGGCTAATTTTCATGACACAGTTATTTTAAATTATTTTAATTTAACCCTAAAGAAATTACTAACATTTCTATCTTGCTTTTCCATTTAGTGTCACTACTAGCTTACATTTAATTTTCGATTGCTAATAGAACTTGATTGTTCTGCTCTAGGAGTGATATACTCACTTAATTCTATTTACATTTGATATTGAAAAAAAGAGAATAATCAAGCCAAGAGAGTGACTAAACTCGAAAGTCTCAAGTTACTAAATAAGTACTTGTTTGTTTACTTTGGCTAAGCCTTATTTTTCTCTTAATGATTTTCTTCAAAAAGTTTTTGTACAACAGTGGAAATATAAAGTAATTTAAGGGACAATAAAAGAGAAAAGTCTATAACTTTAGAAATAAAAAATTACGTTATTAGAAAATGAGAGTGAACTATTAATATGACAAACCTCTTGGTTCTTCTTCGTCTTTATTTCTCATCCTTTTCTTAGCAGAACATGTTGCATCTTCCCCTGAAGACCGTGCCTTATAAACCCACAATTCTGACTTCTCTACAAGGTTGCCAAGGTCTTCTAAGTCTTTTTCAATCTGCTTATAAGAACCAACGTCTTCTTCTTGCACAAGCAATTGCACCTTAAATGTTCAACAAAAACTAATATTTACAAACTTTTTAAAACAAAAATAAGTTCCAGATTATTAACCAAGTACAGTAATGTTTAATCAATAAAAACAAAATACTTATATTGTTCAAATTCTATATATGACAATCTTTTTATAATCACGCCAGCATACATTTAAGAAATATAAATTTTCTCTATATTCTCATCGTGTTAAAAATAATTATAACTATATTAACTCTGTTCACACAAAAACTTCGAATAAAATTTTTTCAAACTAGCATGGAAATGAAAAAAAAAATTACGGCAAAGATATCTTAGTACCTATAAAATCAGAATTAATGTAATTTGTTGCACTAACCTGCTTAAAGTTTTGAAGCACCTCCTGCCGCTGCGAGAAGTGTCTAAAGAGTAATTGGAGAGAACGAGAAACCAGGGGAGGGTATTCATGCATAGTAAGATGGAGAAGAACTCTTAGCAACTTCCTTCCAGCTTCATCATCGCAATCTAATGTGCTCTGACTATAAATAATAAAACACAAACTCGATCTATTGTGTACTTGAAAAGCAAGAAACCATAATATGTGGTGAAATAAACAATCTTTTATCTACTTGAATGTTAAAAGAAAAAAAAAAAGGTCCATCCTGAAAATGTTAATTCACTCAAAATATCAAACAACCCATACTATATACATGTATTATAAAGAATTAAAAAATATTAGCTACAATGAAATAATTTCAATCCACTTTTAGTAAAATAAAAGAAAAGTCCATAACAAATATTTTTAAATATACCTTTCATCAAATATAGTTTGAGCATTTTGGCAAATATTCTCCAAGTTACTTTGCTTCAAACCTTGATTTACATTAACATCATTGGTCTTCATGAGAACAAGATCAGATTCCTTTTTGAAGATAGACAGCAAACAGCTCATTCGGTAGTCAAGACGAACATTCAAAATAAACTAAATAAAACAAATAAAAAAATCATTAAAGTAATGAAAAGGAAATTGAATGAAATAAGCATTTTGAAAGTTATACAAAAAGTTTCAAGTAAGTTTTGCTTAAAAAAAAATTCATACTAACTAATTTACCTTGTTATACGTAACGCAAAATATCTTTTACTACTTTAGATTTAAGGCTCCCCCACCCCCACCACCATTCCAACTAGAATTACATAATAAAGCAATTCTGTTCATCCCTACAAACTCACAAGGGAATTTTTAAATATGTATGATCATAAAAAATTAAAATATTCCAACCTACAATGCTAAAACCAATTAGCAACTGCCTAGAAAAAACAGATTTTGAACAATAAGAGAAACGTTTCAGTATCAAGGTTATTATTTACCTCTAAAATTTCAATGATTTTCAATTTAGTATCCATAACAACAGCATCTTCTTTCTTCGATGAACTTAACTTTTCCTTGCCTGACATTCTTTGACCATTTGGTATTCTGGTAACTACACCTGCAGTGCCAAAAGCCAAATTGGTCATGACTGCCCCCATATCTCCAATGCTTTTCAGCACCCCACCTTTTGCTATAAATTATAAAAAAAAAAGTGATAAATGAAAGTAGTGATTTAATTAATAAAAGAGAAACAAAAAAGCAAGAGTATATATATAATATATATATATATATATATATATATATATATATATATATATATATATATATATATATATATATATATATATATATATATATATATATATATATATATATATATATATATATATATAATATATACACCAGTGGCTTGGTACATTCAATTCTTCTCTTCAGTCATACTAGTATGTCACTTCTTATGAATTATAATCTGACATGCTGTTGCATCCAAACTTTCTTAATAAGTTAAAAACAATTTTATTTGACAACAAAAACTTTGCTTCTGTCAGACAGCTTTCATTAATATTTTCACACTGATTCCATCTTCAACATTTTCGTTTTCAGATGGAAGTCCCAAGCTTTCAATCTTCCATTTGTCAATTACACATCCTAAATCATTAAACCATCAGTTCCTTCTGCTTAAGATTTTATCTTCCTACTATCATACAAACATACATTGGTTATAACTCTTAAACCATTTTCATTTTCCTTTCATAAACCATTTTTCAGAAGCTTTTAACTATAAAAAATTACTTTCCCATTCCAATCCTCTCTCTTACACCGACTCAAATTTTCTCTATAACACAGTATTTGGGTTCTATTAAAATTTTCCTTTAATTTTTTCTTTCTAATATATTTTACTTATTCTCTCACCTCAAAATATCTTCCTTTTTACCCTTCCTTCATCATCATCTTAAAAATGGGATATCAATACCCATCATTACTAAAACTTAAAAAATAAATCCACTTATAACTATATCTATGATTTTAAAATCACATGCATTGATGTATTATTAGATCTACCTTTTCAATAAAGCATTCAATTATATACAAATGAAAAACTTCCAGCCTATCATGTCAAATAAATAAAAAAAAATCTTCTCAGCTTACACCAATGAAATTAAAATATTTATTCAAACAGAATTTAAACAAGTCACTTCTATATATCTACAGTAATAAATAATTTGTACAAAAATAATTATCGGAAGCATGCAATAATAATAATAATAATAATAATAATAATAATAATAATAATAATAATAATAATAATAATAATAATAATAATTTCATTGGTAAACAAATAAGCCATGCACTTGCAAGCTATATATGCAAATAGAGGAGAAACAAAAGTAATAAATATTTCAAATACTTATAAATGCAACTACTATTGCTTGTATTCACAAGCTATGACATCCAAAATGTGTAACTGAATCAAACCCATGTGTAAAACATAAGATTTTATATATATATATATATATATATATATATATATTATATATATATATATATATATATATATATATATATATATATATATATATATATATATATATATATATATATATATATATATATATATATATATATATATCAGAACATTCGAAGGGACTTGTTCATAGAACTACAAGAACATATATGAAATATTTAGATTTAGAAAAAGAGATGATGCATATACTTTAAGATTTCTGAGGGTACAGTTTCATAATAAACAACATTAAGGAACATATATATATGTATGTAAATGCTTCAAATGATAGTAAGGATTAAGAACAGATCTAATTTGTCTTTTATTGCGTTATACAACATAAATTTTCACAAATACATGTTTGCAGGTTTGAATTAAAAATTCTGGTACACATGGTGAAATCTGAATACTACTGGTTGCATATAAAGGGCTTAAACATAGACTTTTCTTGTGCTGGTAACAAGAGGTGATCTTCAACAAAGAAGGGAACAAGTAAACATGGTATCATGATACTCAACATGCCTTCATTATCATCGTTGTCAATTTCTTTTAATGTTGCTTTGCCCAAATAAGTTTCTTCCAAGTCTACATCTAGTTGAGATGTACTACTGAAACGTCTTAAGGACGGAAACTGTGTTTCTGTAGTTAGTATGTCAGAGGTTATATCAGAAGGAAAAGGGGACTCACGACCTTTTTCATCATGATCAAAAACATTAGACTGAACAAAAGATTTTTCTGTAGAACAAGGTACCAGATTCTTCTCACTGGTAGGTGGTTCTGTAATTTATGAATGAACAAACAAATCTACATTTTTAAATAAGTGTTCTTAAAATAAACAATGTCATTGTCAACATGAGAAATTGATTATTTATGAATGTACACTCCTTCAAACTTCAAGTCTCTGTAAGTTCATATTTAAATGCAAGAAACTATAGATATACAGATTTATTGTATTGTAAATATTTGGTGCAAGGAATTATAAAAATCTTAACATTTTATCTAAATTTCTTCCATGTACACACAATAAAATGTGTTAATACAATTAAAATTCTAAAAAATCTAAAAAATGCTAATGATTAGGCAAGTATAAAATTTTATTTTTCAATTTAAAAAAAAAGCAACCTGCATAATATATATATATATATATATATATATATATATATTATATATATATATATATATATATATATATATATATATATATATATATATATATATATATATATATTATATATATATATATATATATATATACACCAAGCAGTGTTTGAATATAGCATTATTATTATTTAATAATGATTTCAAACAACAAAAATACTAATTAAAAATATCTAATAATAAAAATGTGAGTCATATTAAATTTTTCTTCCTGAGAATATGTATAATGACAAAAGTGAAAAAACTAAAGA
>SEYY01011277.1:237500-247500 GCA_009176605.1 Armadillidium nasatum | reverse complement strand
TGTTGGATGAAGATTGTTTATGGAAAAAGGGCAAACAAACAGACACAAAAATATTACACATATGTGACTGAACTTAGATATAATAAAGTAAATAATAATAAAAAATTAAAAATTTTTTTTTTTTATTATATATATTTTAAATAAATATATATATATATATATATATATATATATATATATATATATATATATATATATATATATATATATATATATATATATATATATATATATATATATATATATATATATATATATATATATATATATATATATATATATATATATATATTACCTCAAATGTAAGTTTGTTTTGCTCTGGGTCATGAAAACTTCCTATTCCCCCAACATCATTACATAAATATTCTTCAACAAATTTGATAACATCACCAAACTTCTCTCTTATTCCCAACTGATGATTGCCTCTATTCTGGCTATCGTAGCTGCAATAAATAAATAAATAATTAATTAAATAAATAAAAATCATTTAATTAAAACCTTTTTATTTTTCTTCATGAAGCAAAATTATATTATATACTAGAGGGGACATTAACACAAAAGTGAGTTGCAGATGATGAGATGATGATGATGATGATGATGATGATGATGATGATGATAATAATAATAATAAAGCAAGACCGTATATTATAAATGCAGTTAATGCTGTAAATAGAAAAAAATAAACATGTAAATTTTATGAGAAAAAAAAAAAAAATGACCACTCACTCTGTTATGGATATATGTGTCTGAATTTCCGACCATAAACGCGCGTATTTGACGGGAGTAACTTTCTCTTGTGGCTCAGAATCAACGTGCATGTGAAGCATAAGTCTACAAAATGCTGCTCGTAGATCGTAAGACAAGAATTTCTCTTCCATACACCTGGTGGAGGGAGGGAAAACATTTAATGTAGTTTATTGTTGAGCATTAAATGAAGTTTTTATGTTATGTAAGAGATATTTTATTGATATCCGAACTTGAAACAAATACATATCTTTCTTTAATCTTTATTAATTTTTTTCGGTTACAAATTTACATATACAAATATCGTGTAATTTAAAAAAAAAAAAAAACTCTTAAGAAATTATTTGTTTTATAATTAGAACATTTCATTAAGAACTTATTATTGGATCAATTTTAGTAAGTTAAATAATAACTTACTTAAGCATTAAATCGATCTTAAGCCTAGGAGCCAAAGGAGTTATAGCGAGGTATTGACGGTCTAGACACATATGAGAAAACAGATCCAATTGATGCTGATAATATTCAAGAATGAGGCGATCTTCGTTTGGTTCTGTAGTAGTGGACATTCGAGAAATGGCAGCTAATTCCACAATTGACTTTGAATGCTACAGAAGAAAAAATATTAAAAATTTGAAATAATATTTCTTCATTCGATGACATTTTTTAAAAAAAAATATTAATAAAAATACAAATAAAAAAAAAATATAAATTATAACTATTCTTTGTCAAGGTCTGAAATCATAATGAAAAAAATTATTTTTCCAAAGTCAAAACCATGAACTAACTCTTAGTCTCATTTTATTATTTGGGTAACCATTCTTAAGGGAGAAATGTGTCTATAGCATGGTTGACAGGTGTAAACTCAACCCGAAAAAACCACCGTGTTTTCTTTATTAAAAAAATAAAATTAAAAAAAAAAAAAAAAAAAAAAAAAAAAGGCCAACTGGGGAAAACCCGCTATTTTCCCCACTTTCACTAGAGATGGTATTGAATCAATCAGTTCAAATTGTATATATATATATATATATATATATATATATATATATATATATATATATATATATATATATATAATATATATATCTATATATATATATATATATATATATATATATATATATATATATATATATATATTTTTTTTTTTGTTTTTTTTCGCTTGCAGTGGGCAAAAAAAAATTATTATTTTTTTTTACCAACCCTAGTTTGTGGGTGGAACACTATAGAAACAAAGTGAAAAATATTTAAGATTTAAATTATTTTATAAATATTAAAATATTTTAAAAAAATACATACTTCCCCATTATTCCAGGAGAGAACAACTTCTTCAGTCTGTTCATAAAGTCTTCCAGAAGTTGGCATTTCAACAATACTGTAACAAGCAGCAGTAATAGTTATAATTGTTTTCATCAATAATAATAACAATAACAATAATAATAATAATAATAATAATAATAATAATAATAATAATAACTAATAATAATAATAATAACAATAATAATGATGATAATAATAATAACAATGATGATGATGATGATTGCAGAGTCGGTACACATAACATCTATTTCTGATTCCAACCAGTGTTTGCAATTGTATGGAAAACTAAGTAATCAGTCAAAATGACACACAAAACATTTCACCATCTTCAGTGAATTATCAAGCAGTATTTCTTAGACTGCTTACCTCGTACACAGTTCGCCTAATGGTTGTAATCAAGCAACTGCGACTTCCTATTAATCAATAACATTATAAGTGTTTACTGAACATTTAAAAGAGCTTCTCTTACTACTTAGAATCTAAACTTCACGTAATAGTGAGGTGATAGTGACGTAATAGTGACCACCTTCAAAGGTGACTTCCACATCAAATCTGAGAGTCGCTACATTCAGAGCAAAATCATTTCGTTAGGCTATTTGAATAATATTAAGAATTACAATGTAATTAAAATCGGAGTCCGCACAAAACTTAAGTAAATTTCTATAAATTCTGACACCAACACCAACATTTCTAACTTCCAATCCTGATAAAATAATAATAAGTGCTGTATAAACTTTTAAATAATTTGCTAACATATATTTTATTACTGTTAGATAAAAATGGTAATAAACAATATTCTACAAAATAATAATAATAATAATAATAATAATAATAATAATAATAATAATAATAATAATAATAATAATAATAATAATAATACCTCGTTTCTATTAAAATATCCTTATTTTTATTACTGAGGACACTTTTGCATATAAGTTCTTGTGTTTGTGGAATTGCCTGGTTGTTAGATATACATAAAACCTTCGAAAGAAAAATAAAGAAAAATAAAATATTTTAAAAATCACTCAAATAAGTTAAAAATTAATACAAAACATTGATTTCTCATTATGACATTTAAATTTATATAAAGTTTAAAATGGACAATCCCTAGGGATATTGGGGAATAAAATTTTGCATCTGACTTTGATTTATTTGGCATAATATTTGCATAAAATGTCATTTTATGTAATGTTATGCCACATAAATATTTAAAAACGTTCAAATATTAGCTCCAAACCTTTAGATAGTCCAGAAACCGCCACTCCCATTTCTTCATATTTTTCCGCACCAACCCAACATAGGTCTCAATCTCGCTTGCCTTAATATGTTTCATAAGGAGTTTCATGTTGTTGTGCAAAAGAGCAGTGATTGTGTCCTCAGCAAGGATGTCATATCCAATTTGTTTTTGCATAAACCCAAATTTATTTGCAATGTACTCCTAAAAAAAAAAAGCAGTAACAAATTAAATAAATTTGTTACAGTAATGTTCTTTTCTATTTCCAGGAAACTGAATAAAAAAAATTAATCCAATACTATTCAAATATTACAAAATGTTTTATTATTATTAATACTGACTGGAAAATATTAAACTAAATTAATAACCTGATTTTTCCTATAATCCTGTTGTGCCAATCTAAGAAGACGATAGCATAGCCTGAAGATATTCTTATAAGCGCTGTGTCTGGGGTCACCAAGTTCCTCTATTTTTAAGAGAGGACCGTCGCTTCCTTGATTTTCAGTAAAAGGGGCTTGAAGTATTTTGAAAATCTGCAAAAATTCAATTATTCCTACATGAATTATTACTTACAACATAGAATTACTTGTTTTGTATAAAAATATATAAAAAGAATTGTACTTAATAAAGGATAAAATCTTTGTAAACTGTAAACCTATGTACGTCTCTTTAGCCTCTTCAATCTTCTTACTAATTATTAGTTTAAAGAGTATTAACTGTTACTATTTAATTAGCATTATGGACATATTAGACATATATCCATACTGCAATGAAATTTTTATTATTAATAAAATTTCAGATAGAAAATTATGAATAAATATGGAATGGAGTATTATCTGATAATAATTTTTAACTTCAATCATCACAAAAATTTTAAAAATGTTTCACATAAAATTGATTATCATAATACTTGAAAACTATATATTTCCCTCTTATTTTTCAAAGAAAAATAATTAATACTGATAATTTGTATTTAATATAAGAAAAGCATTATCAAATAATAACTTGGGTATAAAAAATTTAATATTTCCTTTTCATAAAATTAGTATTATAAAAAATAGGAAAACATAAAGGATAACTATGATGCCTTCCATCGTCATCGTACCTGTTCTAAGATGCTCTGCTCCCTCAGAAGCTTTTGGCGATCTCTATTTGGTTTTGTCACAAAGAGATCCAAAGCTTCATTTTTATTTTGCTCATCTTCCTTCCCAGCGATGAAATAGACAAGGTCTTGCAGCAAAATATTGAGAGACCTAAAAAATTAATATTAGCCACTGTAATAATAAAAATAATGTCTCCCAGAATGTACATGATACTCCTAAAAAAAATTTATTTTCAATAAAATCAATCAAATCAGGATGATTTTAAAAAAAAAAAAGTAAACAAAAAATTATCATATCAATAGAAAAATTAAATAAAAGAAGAATAAAAGTTGGCAGTTGTCATAATGTGATCTTAGATTAAAAAGACCAAAAACCAGCTTTTAAAATATCATCTAAAGTACAACAATCCGTCAATGAGAAACCTTCTCTCCTGCTGGGTAATGTTCCCATTCTCGAGTCTCTTAGCCAGCTTAGCAAGAACTTCATTCGCATCATTAGCGAAGTCGAGATCACGAACTTCTTTGGCATGAACAGGAATGAGAGAAAATGTTTCCTTGTCTTCTTTATTAACAGCACAACCCACCTGAACACATTAAAAATTAAATCCAATAATAATAATAATAATAATAATAATAATAATAATAATAATAATAATAATAATAATAATAATAATAATACGAAATGATAAATGCAATTAATATATATACAGTATTCCAAAAATTTACATACTTTGGACATAACCGGCCTTTCTTCATCTTTGTCAATAGGAATAATTGTGGAATGAACCCAAGTGTTAGTACAAGAATGGAAGATTCGAACATAGGAAGACTGAGGAATTAAAGAAGACCCTTTGACTAAAGTAGTCGGTTCGAGTTCGAAAATAGACGCAATATCACTATTATGAGGAATGGCCACAAGCTGGTATACTCTGTTGTTAATATCTGAAGAAAAAAATAACATTATAGAATTTTATTTACATTTAATTCTAAACATTACAAACTGACCTTTGATTCTGAATGTTTTCTATTAATTTTTACGCTTTTAATTTAAAGTAAGTTTAAATTTTTTAATATTCTTTCAAAATACTTATCCAATTATTTCGTATTTTGAGACTTTTACAAATACAATGATAAAAAAAAAAATTTGATTAAAAAAAAAATCCAGGGAAAAGTTATTATATAACAATAGCATCGCTACTATTTCTTAATATTTTTATTTCGTTTATTCTATACTGTTTGATTTGAAAATTTAAAAGTGTGTAATTTTTACAATTAAAAGTGTCTTAAATAAATATATTTTATACTAAAGTCTAAAGGGTTATGTTTTCGTTGCAAGTTTGATTTAATTTACTACTTATGTATTTATTTAAGTATTTATTTATTTATTTTTACCTATGAGTTCTCCTATGGTATATAAAAAAAGAATTGATTAAATGAAAAATTAAACTATAAGTAAAAATATATCTATTAATAGTACAGGTATCTCTATATTCTCTTTTTACGTATAAAACATCCTGTTTTAAAAAGCTAATTTCGAGTATTTCGCTCAGCTGATGGTAATTTCTGCAATTATATATTCGAAGTTTAACTAATACTTAATTTCTCTATTATTAACCAAATGGTAAAACAAAATTGTATGAGAACTCGAGTAAGATTTAATTAAATCGATTATCTTTATATTACAGTCTTGAGAACTTTAACTATTTCAAATTATTCTTCATAACAAATGTAGATTTTTTTATTATTCCTGATCAACAGAAAATACAACAGAGAAAGAGGTTCGAAAATATAATAAGATCGATAATAAAAATATTAATTTTTTAAACGATTAAAATAACTGCAATGTATTCATATTCCAAAAGTATATTGAAACTCCTACAGTTTGCTACTACAGACCTTAAGGCAGGTTAAAAGTTCAATATAATCATTATGTGGTATATATTTACCTCCTCTCAGTTGTGACCTATTAGCATCATGCGTTTGATCATCATCAATTTCGGCAGCCAAGTAATGACCTGTTGCCAAGTGCTTAAATCGAAACAAAGAGTGCCAGTGTCCAGCTCCTCCACGGCATTGCTCAGACTGCACAACCTGTGGTAACAATAAATGGGGTGTTAGATATTAAATATTCGTTAAAGAATTTTTCGGTTTCTTGAAAAACAAAATATTTTAAGTTGAAATTTATAGCAAACTTTATAATTTTATAGATATAAAGAATTTTAAATATAAAAATAAGGAAAAAGTATATAAAATATAAGAATAAAAAAATAAACAAATATAAAATATATTTAAACTGATTTGGGAGCATGTTTGAAAACATTTTTCTTATTTAGAAAAAATATATACAAAATTTATCCCCTTTCATGTTCAACTTTATGTACACACAACACATACAAATAAAGAAAAAAGGGAAATGACGTAAGATTTTAATTTTTAATGCTGTAATATACCAACCATATTTCCTTATGCGGTTCTACTGCTACTTTAGGGAAAACTACCGCAGAATCAAACTGAGGTACAAACGTTCTTTAAAACCAACATTTACTTCTTAAAAATTAATACTTTCCCACAATCAAACCTTGAACTTTGCATGAAGATTATAGATATGGCAGCATCAATCATAAATCCAGTCTTTTCACATTCAAGTCTATTTTTATTAATAAATATATTCTAACATTGACAGGTAAGCTACATAATCTCCTTCAATCACAAAAAGTTTTAAAAATCTCACTTTCAGTGCTAATTCATTTGATTATATCATATATGGCCTTATCATTAATTTACTTTCTCTTTCTTTACTTAAATATTTCAATACTTTAGCCCTTTTACTCCTCCCTCTCTTTTATAAGGAGAGGTAGTGAGAGAGAGGGTAAGAGGAGAGAATAATAATAATAATTACTTCAATTTCCCAAAGAGCTTTGCTTGATGTAGCGTCAGTAGCTGAACTTCTACCAGTTGTTCGCAGAAATACATAATGTTTCTTCTTATATTCATCCATTGTAAGATACTTTTCTTGTTCTGCGTGCAGCAACCGAATAACGTCTCCACCCCTAAGATAACCTTCCATGTTGTCGCTATATTCCATGAAAAGGCATACCTTCCAACTCGTTATAGAGTTCAAGACGTTTACCTAAAAGACAAATAAAATATGGTTAATAAAACAAGAAAAAAAATTTCATATTCATTACCGTAATATAAACCTTAAAATCAAATACATGGAAATGAGATTTTGTTGGTCCTGAATCTTTTCTTCTATGTGGATTACAGGAAAGGGGTAAGGAGGATCGTGTTTCTAGGGAGAAATCGGCCGAGGACGATTAATAAGCGGGCATACCGAATGTTCTAATTGCTGCAGGTTACACTTAAAATAGATACCTTGAATTTAGAAGAAATTTTGAGTAGCTAAGACGTTAATGAAATAAATTATATAATAAATGTGTTGCCTGAAATTTTAAAAAAAAAAAAGAAAAAAGGGAAAAAAATTGTACTAGCAGTAGTATGCCAAAACTAATAAGCACAGGAATAGTTAAAACTATTATTTGGCTATTATTGCAACTGTTAAAATTGTTTTACATATTATACTTTCAATAGTTACAGTGGACAAATGCTAATTCTTCACTGTGTTCCAGGTTTTAATCTGCTTCTGGTTGCTTCATATATATATTCCCTGTTGTACCGAAAAGAAACTCACTCATCGCTGAAATGGGGTAGAGCACTGAAGTATTTTTTTATCCAATGAAGACAACACAAGACCTGATTTTTCATTCTTCAAGCTAATTTGTAACCTACTCTACATTTGCAAGAGCATTCATTTTTGGGACTTTCTGGTAGACTTGGATATGAATTATGTGATGAATCATTCCACATTTAGTCATATATCCTTTTAAAGAGAATGTTTGCTTATTTCGCGCTATCACATAAAAGAATCAAAATCACTATACAAATGTGCCAGAATATTCCGAATTTGGACAATTCTTAGTCATCTAACATCACAAGTTTTTGAAATCAGCTAACATTTGGCTAAAAATTGAAAACTCATAAAACAGATATTAAGAATATGAATTGGCCATACGTCCCTCAACACATAGTTACCTTATGTATCATGACCCTCCTCCTATTTTTTGCAGCTGTGACATTGTATTATCAGTTCACCACCATTCTCTTTCAGGGTCCCGGTTTTTGAGATACTACATCAACAGCTTTTCCCTCTCCTAACTTTGTTCAAACTGGCATATGTTCTGGAAGATTCCCAATTTTCGGACGTCTTTGGTTTAACATTCTTTATCGATCTACACTGGTCCACTGGATATGATATTTTAATTTTGATTAATGACTTTTTATTTCTCAGTCCTAGCCACTTTCGAGCCCTCGGCGACCTTATACATATTATATATATATTATATATATATATATATATATATATATATATATATATATATATATATATATATATATATATATATATATATATATATATATATATATATATATATATATATATATTCTTCTAACCTCTTTGCATCCTGGATGATCCAGCAAATCATGCATAGAAGAAACATGAAGCACTTGTTGACCAGCATTTACAGGATTTAATATTACACTGTCTCCATGAACAACATTATCTCCAATACTTCTGTGCTTATAGTAAGGATTAACACAGAGCCACGAGCCTTCGTTGCCATTTGCATCTAAAGTAACTCTCATGGCATTCTTTTCCAGAACGGCTGCAGAACGCTTGTTGACAGTGACATATTTGTTTGATTTCAAGTGAAGAAGCTAAAAGAAGTCAAAAAAAGGTGAGAGAAAATAATAGTTATAATAAAAATATCACGAAACTCTAAAAAAAAAAAAAAAATAAAACAGCAATGAACTGCTTGTTAATGAACATTTCTGACTAAAATTTCATGTTATCTACACAACCTTACCTGAATCACTTTTCCATATTGAATTAGTGTTCCTAACAATTTTTTATTTTCGGCTTCATTCTGCCTTTTTTCCGTCTCGGCAGCTTGCTAAAATAAAATAATGACAAGTAAATGAACTTGCTAAAATAACTAAATTTAAATGAACTTAAAAAGAGCAAATATCTTATATTTATTTCGCTAATTTAAAATTATAACACAACATAAATAACGTACTAGAAAATTTAAATAAATAATAATGGCATACTGTTCAACCTTTTGCTGAAGTATCTTTAAACTTTTTTTAAATTTATCAAGCATGAATAATGTGCAAAATTAAATCTAAGCTCACTGGTATTTTCCAAAAAATCCATTGTGAGTATGTGAATGTATTTTTATATTTGTACTAGTAATTATCATGGTAACTATTTATATTAAAAAAAAAACGAAAAAAAAAACTTACATGTAGTCTCTTCAAAAGGTCATGAGCAGCAGTCTGACGTGAAGCACTTTCTCTTGCTGCTTTCCAAAATTGTTTCTGAGCAGAATACCGATTTGAAGGACATATTCGAAATAAGCAATCTGGCATATCAGAAATTTTAAGATCATTAACCACAATTTTAAAAATGAATTAATATGTTGTAAGTTACATGTAATCAAGCCAAATTAATTTATAGCAATATATCAATTATATATATATAT
>SEYY01011277.1:227500-232500 GCA_009176605.1 Armadillidium nasatum | reverse complement strand
AGCATAAAACAGGACTAGTTTATGCCTTTCAGAAAGCACTAATTACAGAAATTGATAAATTGTTTCTAAATATAAGGAAAATTCGTTACTTTACAGATGGTTCAACTGACCAAAATAAAAATAGGTAAAATTTTAAGTTTCAATAACCTATGGCATCATGAAATTGATTTCTATTGCATATTAGTAAAAAGGAATTCTTTGCAACTAGCCATGGTAAAAATGTGTGTGAATTGGTGGAATGGTAAAAAGTGCTGCAAGTTACAAAGGACAACAGATTGTCACATCTTAACAGCAATGCGACTCTCCTTCCCTATTAAATTTTTTATATTACAAAGGAAGAAAGTAGAGCTTTTCTGAAGCATCATTTTAAGGAATATAAAACTATCAAAGAAATTCATGGTTTTCACAAAATAATACCAAAAAGTAAAAATAGTCTTCTGCCTAATCAAGTATTTATCAGATTTAGATATTTACAAAGAGTTTATATTTCAAATAGATGGAGGGTGAGATATCAAAAATAATTGTAGTAAATTCAATGTAGATAAACCATCTGATGTTGAAAGAATAAGTGGGAAGTATGAAGCCTGCATATATGAAAATAGCAAAGAGTTGTTGAGAAATTTAGTTTGGAAAACCAAGATGTTAAGATTAAATTTTTGTATAAATTGAGCACAAATAAATATTACTTTCCTGATGGGGTAGACACATGTTGAGTACAATCTGAATATATAATTTATTTTATGAACTAGCCAAATATTATACCCAAAAAAAAAAAAAAAAAATATTTTTTTTTTTTTTTAAAAAATTTTTTAAAAATATATAAACTTTTATAAGCTAAAATTAATATAAAATATATATATATATATATATATATATATATATATATATATATATATATATATATATATATATATATATATATATATATATATATATATATATATATATAATTATATATATATATATATATATTATATATATATATATATATATATATATATATATATATATATATATATATATATATATATATATATATATATATATATAATAAAATTAATCATTACTTAAAATTTACTTATAAATTATCTTCATTTGCTATAACTATACAACAATATTTAATACTGAATTTAAAAATTGGCCAAGAACCAAAGGACTTTAATAATTTAATATACATTACCCATAATCATATCAATGCTAACAAATATTGAAATGCTTTGAAACTGACAAATGGAAGTGTGGCAAACAACTGATATATGTAAACAATTCAAAGGGCATAATGCCAAAAATATATTTATAATTATGTAAAATATATTACCTCAATATCATATATATATATATATATATATATATATATATATATATATATATATATATATATATATAATATATATATATATATATATATATATATATATATATATATATATTGATATTGCTGTCTCTTAAATTAATAATTAGTATATACTTAGTATATATATATATTTATAGTCTAGTTTGATTAAGCTAGGTCTGGTTATATCAGCTTAGGATAGGTAAGGATATATTCTAATTTATATCGTAGTTATTTTCAAAATATAGAAATACTCTATATATATTTCTCTAATAAAAATATTTTCACAATACACTAGACCTAAAATATTTAACTCTAAAAACATACTAATAGGTAACTTTTACAAAAAATATAAACATAAATATAGCTACAAAGTAATTTTTGGCAAGGTGATTGTTCTACTATAATTCGTTTGAATACTGTTTTGAACACCTGTAAATACTCAAGGAAATTTTCATATTTACAGGCATAAATATATATATATACATATATACCATTTGTAAATATATATATGTAGTTACTCTATAATTTTACATATGATTGGTAAAAAGCTACAACGCTGATCCTTTTAAAGTCTCATTGTTACACACCATCACTATAGACACTTAAAAAAAAGTAAATAGATGAAACAAAAGGAGGCAAATGGACTAGCCTGCATAATAATATTACATCATAATGAGACAAACCAAGATAATGAGTTCTGCCATATCTTTTCTATCTTTATTAAAAAAAAAATATTTCCTGTTGGATAATACAGAAATTTTATAAAAATACTTATACTCTTGAATGGTAAAAGTTTACTAGACCTACTAAAGTTCAGGTTATTATAAAATTTAAAAAGGAACAGTCTGATTAAGAATATAATACTTGTTTTGCCTTTTAGCTAAATAAGGCTAAAATTTTGAGAAAAGTTTTTTGCAAACTAAATTCATGCTCATCACAAAAGTATGTACGTGAAGTTAGCATATGGATTTTGGCATACGGATTTTAGCAAACTTCACGGACATCACAAAAGTCTTTATTTACTTTGAAAGGATTTACTCATACAAAAGTTACACTTCAGTAACTTCACAGCTTTCGAGTTTTCACTCTCCATAAAAAAGTTATCTCTCTCTCTTTTGGTAACTTAAAAAAGACCAAGGTTTTCAGAGTGTTTTTGAGCTACTTTAATTACTTTTTTCAAGAACGGATATCAAAACAGTGTCTTTGGATTGTGCATTCATTCACCTTGGATAAAACCTGTTAGCGTTTAGCTACATCTCCAAACGGAAATCTTAATTAAAGATGTCAAATTATATTCACTGCACTATCATACTATATTTTTTACAATATGGTACTATAAAATAGGAGTATCGAGTTTCTGTACCGACTTATTAAAGTATTAACCTACGACACTACAAAATTACTACAACCATTCTGTGTGACATCTTTTAGTCCACAGAAGGATAAAAGCAGATGTGAACCATGTCCAAAGATATTGCAGCCACCCAAAAGTAATTTCAGCATTTAAAAATTGTATATAATATTTGAATTGGAATATAAAACTCTGTTTTCCTTCTTCCATCTTTTTTTAATATTTCAATTTATTACCTATTTATTTTAAAAATTATTTCAAGTTTATGGTTTATATTATATATATATGTCTTCTATGAAATTTAACACCCTTGCTTTTTGGTTTTGGTTTTTATTTCTAAAAATTCAGTTAATTAATTGCTAAGCAAGTTATTTACTTCAATTAAAAATTCAAATATTCATATTTTCCTTTATTGTGAATATAAGCACAATATCGTTTAATTCAAATATCAGTCATTAATATGTACGAATAAACTTCCTTTTAGAACTTCTCATTCTATAAATTTTTCAACGTATTAATTATTTTACCTTAATAACTAAACAACTAAAGTTTCTGAAAAAAAACCCGAAAAGAAACAACATTGAAGAGCGTAATAATATAAGCTGCCCTATTTTATTTATTAATCATGTATTCAATTTATTTCCCTAACAAAAATATTTTCACAATACACTATACTTAAAATATTTGACTCTAAAGACATACTAATAGGTAACTTTTAAAACAAATATAAACAGATAAATATAGCTACAAAGCAATTTTTGGCAAGGTAATTGTTCCACCATAATTCGTTTGAATATTGTTTTGAACACCTGTAAATACTCAAGGAAACTTTGATATTTGCAGGCATTAGTATATACATGCATATATGTGTAAATATAAATAAATACATGCATGACTGCATACATACCTATATATATATACATATATATATATATATATATATATATAATATATATATATATATATATATATATATATATATATATATATATATATATATATATATATATATATATATATATATATATATATATATATATATATTGCAACAACTGAAGACGTTCCATTGTTACATAAATAATTAAAAATTGACAAAAGGATTATGAATTAATAAAGATAATACTATTTTGCATTCAGATTTGATACAAGTATGATACTATAGAAAGATCGGCCTTTTAAAGGGTATCTATCTTATTTTTATAAAATAACATTTCAATTCATTAAGATCTTGTAAAAGTTTATTTTTATCAAAAGATTTTTAAATTTTATGTAATTTTTCATATCTCAATCATTCATGGTTGTTTTCAATGGTCATTTTCCTCCTCTATAAATTTTGTAGCTCTGGGTATACCATAGTATACTTATACTATGGGTATACTAACTGCGTTTACCATTACTGTCAATATGACTGTACATTCATATATACATATAACAAATACTATATATATATATATATATATATATATATATATATATATATATATATATATATATATATATATATATATATATATATATATATATATATATATATATATATATATATATATATATATATATATATATATATATATATATATATATATATATATATATATATATATATATATATATATATATATATATATATATATATATATATATATATATATATATATATATATATATATATATATATATATATTATCATCTACGTTATTAATATGAAATTATTTATTATTATTTAGGGATTACCGAGTAAAAATACATTTCCGTGATGTAAGATATAATCCTGAAACATTTCAAAACTTCTTTATTCGTTGAGTCATCTCTTTATTTATGCGTCGTATTTATAACATTAGCTTCTCGAGGGAGTTGACCTCTTGCATTTACCTCCATTGCGTTCCCCTCGAAAAAAAGATTTCACTTTATTTCATTATGGAGTTATTCCTTCTTATACCCAAGTTTAACTAATATAGTGAGAGTTCAACGCTTTCCGGCTACACGTTGTTTAGAACTGAACAATTCGTATTTGTATTGAGGATTTTTTTTTGGAGTCTTTCGTGTATTATATTTCGTATGGTTAATTAAGTGATTATACTTAATTGGTAAAAATAATGTCAGCTTTAGATGGTAAGATTACTATATTTCAATCAATCTTTGTTTCTCTCATATATTTATATATATATATATATATATATATATATATATATATATATATATATATATATATATATATATATATATATATATATATATATATATATATAATATATATATATATATATATATATATATATATATATATATATATATATAATATATATAAAAAAA
>SEYY01011277.1:187500-190000 GCA_009176605.1 Armadillidium nasatum | reverse complement strand
ATATGTTCTATTGTTGATAGTAAAGACGTGAACGTAGCTTTCGGTGATTTATAAAAATAGTTGTTGATTTTACTGTTTAGTTATTTATATTGTAGTTCACTTCTTTTTTGTAGATTTGTGAAAATTTTTTAAAACAAATAATTCAAAATGGTTTTTCAAGGTATGATTAGAGTTAGGATTTTGAAAATAATATTTTCCTTGCCTATATATGTATTTTATTGTTGTTCTAAATATAAAAAAATAATATAAAGGATACAGACAAATTGTTTTTCAATAATGTAATGTAAAATGCTAAAGCTGGTGCAATTTTAATTTTTATTTATACATAGGCTTATATACGAGTTTATAAAACTTTGCCTAAAATCCTATAAAAAAAATGATTATCTTAACACATACATAAAACATGTTACCTGTTGTTAAGTGTTTTTCGTTAAGATTTAATATTTACCTTTAGGGATGCTTGACTATGCAATATTTCCTTGGTTGGAAAGATATCCCTCTGCGAGAATTCTCTTCCCAGATTTTGTCGTTTTTCCAAAAGAAAAGTTCCCTAAACTGGTGAGTGTTATCTAATATTTTGCTATTTAAAAGATTTTACTATAGTTTTTTTTATCTTTAACAATCCTGTTTTAGATTTTCCACTTGCTTAACGTTTAGGAATTTTATTTTCTTTCAGCTTTATAAGGCCTTTATTTTTTTCAAATCTTTCTTTTCACTCGTTAACATTTGATCTTTTCTTAAATTCTCATCTTTATTCTTCAGATTCCTTCCAAATTTTTACCAGCATTCTTTCACTTATATATAACAACTCTTGCAAAATTCGAAAGCTCTCTCTCTCTCACTCTCTCTGTCTCTCTCTGTCTCTGTCTCTCTCTGTCTCTCCCTCTCTCTGTCTCTGTCTGTCTCTGTCTGTCTGTCTCTGTCTGTCTGTCTCTCTCTCTCTCTCTCTCTCTCTCTCTCTCTCTCTGTCTCTGTCTGTCTCTCTCTCTCTCTCTCTCTCTCTCTCTCTCTCTCTCTCTCTCTCTCTCTCTCTCTCTCTCTCTCTCTCTCTCTCTCTCTCTCTCTCTCTCTCTAACCTGACGAGAACTAATTTCCAATATTGATTGGTACAAGTACCTTAAGATATTCCTACAGCCTACAAATACCTGAAGATATTCATACAGCTGGTCAGCTATTAAAAAAAAAAAAATACATGAGTACTATTTTGAAAGAGTTATTAAAAAAACTTTGTCTTTAGGCTAAGCTACTCTCACAAACTCCATTGATTACTCACAACACGTTCCACTCGGGATTGTCTTTGCAATTTTGTAACATTTTATAATCCATATTTTATTGACATATATTCTTTCTATCTTATACCTTTTTAACTGTCAGAATTTTATTTCAAATTTTTGACCTATCCTTTTAATAATAAATAAATAATAAAATTATAAATAAATATAGAATTAAATAATGATAATAATAATAATAATAATAATAATAGCAGTACTGATGATAGTAACAATAATAATAATAATAATAATAATAATAATAATAATAATAATAATAATAATAATAATAATTAAATAAATAAATAAATAAATCTTAGAGGTAAGAGAAAATTTCAGGATAGGTAATTCAGAATTTTCTAAATATTTTTAATATTTTTACAGGCAAAATATTACGAGAATATGTTACAGGATGATGCAGTTAAAGCTGTTATTATTAGCCCTGAAGATCATGCAAAGTTCTTCAAGAGTTTTTTAGGAGGGCGAGCAAACTATGACATTGGACGTGATTAGCATCGGTTTCAGTTTTTATTCTTTGTATTTTGATAGCTTTGGCATATTTTACAAGATGATGATAAAAATAATTAATAATAATTACAAAAAAAAAAATAATTAAAAATAATGATTAATAATAAAAACAAACGGGCTTAGCCCGTGAGCGGTGGCTAACTGTAAAGAAAAAAAAAAAACCTCTTTCTTCTCAAAAATGAGTGAATTATCTCCAATTTTCACATCTCCATTTATTTTGTTATATAATTAAAATTTTAAGTAATTTGTTTGGGACTTAAAATAAAAGTACTTAAAATTGGAAACATTTTATTTGTAATTTCGTAATTGAAAATAATTAATTAAGAGTTTATATTCAATATTGAGTTAAATAAGAGTTTAAATTTAATAACTTTTAATTGATTTTAATAAACTTTTGGTTGATTTTTTAAATTTTTTTTAATTTTATAACCTTTTATTTAGTTACTTTGCTACTTCTTCAGATACTTCTTTCCTTTTATTCTGTATGAAAATCCTACAATAGAGTAACACTGAGTGTACAGTCCATGTAACCGAGGTGATTCTCTCTGGCATGGAGGCATATATTTCATTCTCTTTCCCTTCATTTAAAATTAATAAACCTTGGTTTAAATCTGCTTGTTCTCGTGCTATTCGTCGAAGGGATTCTGCCTTTACCTTCGTCTTTAAACTCCAGAAACTCTCTTTTTTTTAATTTTTTTTTATTT